>CM060687.1:41562816-41738816 GCA_030686995.1 Artemisia argyi
TTTGAATTGGTATTCTTTTTTTCTTTGATGGGACAACAGCATACAACATTTTAAATACGCAACAACTTAAAATTCTATGTGTTAAGATCCTAACTACGAAATGACGACTAGTCAATCGAAAGAAAAAAAGTTTCAATGTTTCGTTTCTTTTAAAACTATCCCTTTTGAGCTTAAAATTTAGGGCTAATTACTTAAATATACATTAAACATTTAAACTTGACACTTTTTGTTTACTTTTCTTTTTTTTAAGTGTTCAAATACATTCCCTAATTATCCTATTATATCCATCATTCTTTCTTAATTTTCTTATTGTAGACATTATTCTGACGGGCATGAACTAATTAAAAGCTATTTACATAAATCGTGTCTATGGCTCTAAAAAATTACACCAGTCGTCCTTGAGTCAATTACATAAAAAGTCATTGTGGCTTTAAAAATTTGCACCAGTCGTCCTTGTGGCTCTGGCGCAAATTTTTAGAGCCACAAAAGGGCTTTTTATGTAATTGACTCAAGAACGATTGATGTAATTTTTTAGAGCCACAAGGATAACTGGTGTAAATTTTTAGAGCCACAAAGACTTTTTATGTAATTGACTCAAGGATGACTGGTGTAATTTTTTAGAGCCACATGGTCAATTTATTTAAATAGCTAATAATTAGTTGATGCCACGTCAGACTAATGTCTACAATAAGAAGATTAGGCTATATTTGGCACAAAGTTTTTTGGAGATTTTTTGGGTAATGAGGGGTAAACAATGAGCTTTTTGATTTTTAGTGTTCGTTTGACATGAGAGCTGTGGGCTTTGTTATTTTTTAGGAAAACTCATTTTCCCAATGATTCTTTATGAAGCTGTGAGCTTTTTGGCCACTGCTTACAGCTCACTACTACTGCTTACAGCTACTTATGCCAAACATAGCCTAAGAAAGAATGAAACCTACAATAAGAAGATTAAAAAAGTATTTAAACACTTTAGGAAGAAAAAAAAAAAAAAAAAAAAAAAAAGTTAAATGCATTCAAAAGCAAAAAATGTCAAGTTTAATGAATTTTTAAGTAACGAGCCCTAATATTTATGTTCTGATTATTCGGGAATGTGTTAAGATCCTAACTACGAAACGACGACCAATCAATCAAAAAGCTATAGATTCAGCATAATGAGACAATAGACATGTATGAAGTACTCCGTATTTATTTATTTATTTATTTTAGACAAGGTTATAAATAGCATGAAGTGTGACATAGTAGCATAGCCAAGCCTCAAGTTTTAGCGTGAGGCGTTGTGTCAGTGTTTTTAAGGCGTGATTCAAAGCAGCAAAAAAAAATTATAGAGTTGTTAATATTAGTTAGCTAATACGCTTAAAACTCAGTTATGGATTTATTAAGCCCAAATAAATACTTGTAAATAAGCTCAAGTCCTATACTTCTCTTTAAAAAAAATTAAAAAGAATAAAATAAAATCTTAGAAGCTTGAAAAAATGGCACCACGCTTTACGCTATAGCGCGCTTTATCACGGATTATCACGCTTTGCACGATACGCTTAAAGACGACACCTTGGCCTCTTTTGTAACGTAAGATCACGCCTCGCGCTATGACGCCGCTATAGCGTGCTATTTAAAACATTGATTTAAGATGTGTTGGTAGGTATTAGTCACTCCCATTTTAGAGAAGTATAGGTGTCGATCGAGGACGCCAAGGTAGCATACATGTGCTAATTAACTACCCCTTTTTTGGAGACTAGCAATACTGACAAGGAAAAAAACACCTTCGTTTTCACTAACTTATTATCATAATGGTTGTTGGCATAATGAAGCCAATTAATTCTAGTCTCAGTCTTCACTATATAAACTCTCGAGTTTCATAATCTTTTCATAGCAATCGATCCCTCTTCCTTTCATTGTGTTTTAGGCGACAATAATGAATCCTTCAAGAAGGTTAGTTGTTAACATTTTTTTTTTCTTTTCCATTTTCTTATTATCATTAATAGATTACTACTTTGTCGTAAATTAAATGTTCATATTCAAATTGCACATAGTTCTAAAAGAAGAGTCAATAACACCTTTTACTAACAAGCTTTTATCTTAAACTTTTTAGTACATTTTTATTGGTTGAAATGAAAATTGACGGTTATTTTAAAATAAAGGGAAATATAAATGTGGACTTGTAATAAAAAAACGGAAGAGGTATCTATACTACTTATAAAGTATTTAGCACCTTCTCTCTTTCAATTTTTTAAGATTTCCATATATAGATTTTAAGTAAATACAACCACTTAAGCTATTTGTACAATTCATTTATGTATAAACACCTACACATATTGCCTGGTCAACATTTGTAATTAATGTCATATTTAAAACACTCATTTAATAAAATGTATAATTAATAAAACGCAATGTACAAACTATTGATGCACAAATACAACTAAAAAAACACTATTCAACACATACAATTAATACACTATTTAATTCACCTCTTCACCAAATTATATAACCATTTAACCACAATGTATAATCTAATCAAGCTACTAAGCCAAGCACTTAAAAAAAAAGCCATTTGGCTACCCGCAGTGGTCGGTCGACCAGTTCGATCGTCGCTGCGCCGACCAAATCTCCGTCATAGCAACATGAGGGTCGAACTGGGTTGGTCGGGTCCAAAATTGATGAAGGGTGATTGTGCTGGTGGAAAGAATCAAGATTTTTTCTTGTGGTAGCTTCCGTAATAGGAGATGAAATTATACCACTGTCTTAACTAAAGTTATTGTTATTTGTAAATTACTACGTAATTGTTAAATAAAAGTATGGATGCATAACATCACATTGTCAGAAAATATAGTCACAGAGTACCCGCCGCCGCATCGCGCGGGTACCCTGCTAGTACTTAGTAAACGAGAAACAAACAATTTTAGATTGCAAACAAATAATGGTATTTTTTTATTTTTTTCATGTCACATTCGAGATATCTGTATAGCATTTTTTGTATTTCTTGAAAAACAATGATATCTATAATGGTAATAAATTTTAATTTTTTTTTTTTTTTTTTTTTTTTTTTTTTTTTTTTTTTTTTTTTTTTTTTTTTTCATGATATTGTACATTACAGAATGTGAAAGTTATTTTATCTAAAATCTATGACGATTTTTGTTCTATGTCACTTAGAATTACGAAATGATGAATATATGAAAATTTATGACAATTGGCACAGGCTAGAAGGAAAGGTAGCATTAATAACTGGAGGAGCCAGCGGCATTGGAGAATGTACTGCAAAACTCTTTGCTAAACATGGAGCAAAAGTCGTCATAGCAGACGTCCAAGACGACCTTGGTCAAGCAGTTCGCAAGGCCATTGGCTCATCAAACTCGGTATACGTCCATTGTGATGTCACAAATGAAGAAGATGTACAAAATGCTGTAGACACTGCAATCTCCACTTATGGAAAACTTGACATCATGTTCAATAATGCGGGGATGTCAGGTACTAATAAGCCACGCATTATGGACAATGAAAAAGTAGACTTTGAGAAGGTGCTTAGTGTCAACGTCACAGGCGTATTTCTAGGTATGAAACATGCTGCTAGAGTTATGGTTCCGGTAAAATCTGGTTCCATTTTATCAACGGCTAGTGTTGTTTCAAATATTGGTGGTGCAGCCTCACATGCTTACTGTTGTGCAAAACACGCTGTAGTCGGTTTGACAAAGAATTTGGCAGTTGAGCTTGGACCGTTTGGCATTCGAGTGAATTGTTTGTCACCTTCTGCATTGGTGACACCATTAGCCATACAATTTGCTGGCGTTGACGGAAAAATTATAGAAAACGTGATGAATGAGATTGCCAACCTCAAGGGTGTGACACTCAAAACAGATGATATTGCCAATGCCGCCCTTTTTCTTGCAAGCGACGAGGCTAAATACATCAGCGGGCAAAATCTGTTTGTTGATGGTGGGTTTAGCATTGTTAATCCGTCACTCACCATATTAAAATATCCTGAGAATCAATAAGTTACAAACTTGGATATATTATGCGAGTATATATCCATCACTCAACTTGTGTTATGCCCATGATTAAGATATGTGTCACAGTCTATTATAATTAGGATAAGTATTTAAGTCATTGTTTAAGATAAGTGTTCGAGTTGTTATTGGATATGCGTTATCATTGTAAGGGTTATCCCTACCGGTATATATACCGAGCCATTATAATGAATGAAGTCATAGTTTTCAATCAAATAATATTCCAGCTTTCTTTTCTTCTTCTTAAAGAGCTCGCGCCCGCTTGAAGTGGTGCCTGGTGAGTGCTTATTCACTCACCTTTTCTTGTCCAAATTAAGACCAAATAAACTAAAAAATAACCCAAATTGCCAAAGATTGTGTGTTTTTGTGATTGTTAATGTGCATGAACGGATATTTAAGAAAAAAAACGAAAAACAACGAGAAAACGACAAAACCGAGCACGGGAATGGAATAAGAGTAAAAAAAGTCAAAGCTGGGGATGTAAAAGTCAAAGAACAGCTCAGAAAGTCAATATAAGTCCTTAAGAATGCTTAAAGTTCAAGAATAGTCCCTGAATGAAGTTTGAAGGAATTTTCATTTTCAGTCCCTGAAGTTTCATCAATTGTCAAAATCAGCCCTTGAAGAGATTTTCTAGAAAAAAAAGACAAAAGATGACAACATTGGTCTTTAGAGAATCAGGAAGTTACAACAAAGGCCCTTGGATCACAAATATGGGAAATGGCAGAATTGGTCCTCAAAGTTTTAGTTTTTTCATGATTTGTCCTTGTTCATTTTTACTAAAAGCTGAAATTGCAAAAGTCCAAGTCCAAGTCTATTACTAAACCAAGTCCAAAACTACAATAAACCCAAAACCATCCCAAATCCCAAAAACCATTAACCCGAGCCCACTAACCCTCGGTCAAAACACATCTCACACAGGTCAAACTCCAAAACAATAATAAAATAAAACATTCCCGCCCCCTTTTTACCCTTACCCAGAAAAATCCCAATCCTCATGAACCCTAATTTTTACCCTTTCAAACTTACTTCGATTCTATAATAATTACCAATAATTGGTGCTTCTAGAAGCCACCTCACGTGCACTGAGCATGTCAGAGTGAATATTCACGCTTAGTCAGACCACGTGGACAAGTGGCAGCTGGTAATTGGACACACCACCTCATCAGGTAGCATTGGATTCCCATTCTAGATGTTTTTGAGCACATGACAGAGAGTATACATGTAGATTGCCAACATGGCGGATTGGAGAGCTCCCATTGGCTCAACCACGTCACAGATTTTGATCTAAGGGTCTTAAATGATTAGAAGAAGCATAGATGATCCAAGGGCTATCAATCAAGCTCCTGGGAGCTTCTGACATCCTTACCCCCAAGGCTCACCCTCACTTATAAATAGAGCTCATTTTCTCCTCATTTGTATGTAGAATTAGATATACTGTTATGCTATAGAAATGATATTAGAATATTTTTAGTTATCAAATTTGTATATTCTCATCTTTCAAATTGTAATTTCATATTTAATAAATCAAAGTTCTAGTTTACTTTTACTTTAAATCTGTTTTGTTCAATCACTTACTGTTTCATAGAGCTTATAATAATCTCATAATCTGTTTTCAGTTTTTGTTAAGCTTTTCTCAAAAATCAATTAAGTTTTCTATAAATATACATTTCATTCTCATCATTACTCTTATAAAAATATAAAAAACTCAGAAAAATAAAAAAAATATGTTGAATTCAGCTTACATTTAAGCTATTTTACTACATAACAAGCTCTTATAAGCTCAGTAGCTTTTGAGAGATTGTTTAGAAGTTACATCAGCTCATTTCATTCCAAATTCCCAGTGGTCAACGAAAGTCAACAAATTGGGTGAAATTGATGATTCTGGGTTCATACTTGATAGATCATGGTTGCTGTGATTGAGATGGTCTATCTAAAGATAGGCCTTATACAAAAGTATCCTCTGTTCTGCTGAGGAATAATTTGTAAGTTTCAAATCTAAATCCCATATTCTGTTGGATCGATACACTCTGACCAAACTACTTTGTAGCTTGTAAGGTTTTAACAATCTTGAATAACTCAAAACAGTTAATATTGAAACAATGATATTACTTTGTAAAGTATGCGGAATCTACTAACACAAAGCTAAGAAGAACTTTGTTAATATTAAAACAACTCTTAAACCTGCCTCTCTAATTACAGGTTTACGAACAATCCCTAACTTTCTCTAAAATCGTTTTTGTAAAACTCTAAGACTCTTAGAAAACTTCTTATGATTTCGTCTAAAACTTATATCTCTAACACCATCATAAGGCTCCTTATATAGATAACCTTAAGTTGGTTTACATTATCTACTTGAACGACAATTAATTATCCCTAACTAATTCTAAAATATTCATACAATATTACATAATAATCCTTTAATCAATATTGCACTTAAGTCCTTGTTCTTCGAAGTACTTTGAATAATCTTCAATAAGTAGCAGTACTTTGACCTTGATCAGCATATTGACTATTGAGCAGTACTTTGACATATCAGTACTTTGACTTCATATCCCAACAATCCTCCCCTAACTTGAACTCCACTTGCTTGATTTCAAGTTTCTTTACTTTCTTGAATCTTCAAAATCTTTATCATTCAGGAAAATTGTTTCTTTATCTCTTTTGAATCTTGTATGTCAAAGTGCTCTTGATCATCATCTTCTCAGCAACTCAGCAAATTTTTGACAAAGTGTACATCAAATCTTTTTAAAGTTTCATACTGTTCTCATCATAGCAATCTCTGATAAAATGATGTCTGATTTGAATGTGCTTTGTTTTGGAATGATAGACTGGATTTTTCACAATACAAATGGTACTCTCATTATCAATGTTGATAGGAGTATTCTTGAAGTTAAATCCATAATCTAAAAGCTGATTTTGCAACCAAAGCACTTGTGCACAACAACTTGCAGCAGCTACATACTCTGCTTCTTTGAAAGATGTTGCTGCAATTGTTTGCTTTTTGCATTGCCATGAGACTAATCTACTTCCAAGTTACTGACACCCTCCAGTTGTAGATCTTCTGTCATAGTTATCACCAGCATAATCACTATCTGAAAAGGCTTGTAGATGAAAAGGAGACTCCCTAGGATACCACAATCCTAGCTTAGGTTGTTGCCTAAGATACCTAAAGATCCTTTTGACAGCATTCAAATGTGATACTTTGGGGTGAACTTGATGTCTTGCACATAAACACACAGCAAAAGTAATGTCAGGCCTAGATGCAGTTAAGTACATGAGACATCCAATCATAGACCTGTATAATTTGACATCAACATCTTCTCCTTTTTCATCTTTTCCCAAAGGCTTATTGGGATCAACATGTGTGGATGCTGGCTTGACAGTAGTGAAGTTAAATCTCTTAAGAATATCTGCAACATACTTATCTTGACTTATAAATATTCCACTACTTGATTGTTGCACTTGTAGTCCCAAGAAGAATGTTAATTCTCCCATTGAACTCATCTGAAATTCTTTTTGCATAAGATATTCAAATTCCTTCAACATAGATTGCTTAGTAGCATAAAAAATAATATCATCTACATAAACTTGGACAAGCATGATATCCTTCTTATCTCTTTTGATAAACAAAGTCTTGTCAATAGCATTTCTCCTGTAACCATGTTGTAATAGAAAATTTAAGAGTCTTTCATACCATGCTCTTGGGGCTTGATGAAGGCCATACAGAGCCTTGATAACCTTGTAGACTTTGTTTGGATGTGCAGGATCTTCAAAACCAGGAGGTTGTTTAACATAAACTTCCGCTGTGATGGTGCCATATAGAAAAGCACTTTTAACATCCATTTGATATACAAGAAATCCCATATAAGACGCAAAAGCCAAAAATAGCCTTATGGCTTCAATCCTTGCCACAGGAGCAAATACTTCATCATAGTCTACTCCTTCTTCTTGTCTATATCCTTGAGCTACTAACCTTGCTTTATTCTTGATTACATTCCCTCTTTCATCTCTTTTCACTCTAAAAACCCATTTTGTTCCAATTAACCTTTTACCATCAGGTAAATCACATAGCACCCTTACTTCTTGAAGTTTAAACTGTAAGAGTTCTTCTTGCATAGCTTCAACCCAACTCTCCTTGGCTAATGGTTGTTTTATTGTCTTAGGTTCTTATTGAGACAGAAAGCAAGCAAATAAACACAATTTCTGATCCTTGTGATTCACCCTGTTCTGCTTGTAAATAAAGCTAACTAAAGAAGTATTTTGTTGAGACATATTCTTAGCTTTAGTTCTTGTAAGTACTCCTGAACTAGAAGGTCCAATTATCTTACTGACAGGATGATCTTTGTGAAGTCTTAGAGTAGGAGTTGGTGGAACTTCAAGATTATCTTCCAAATTTGTGAGGTCAGGGTCTTCATTAGAATCTGAGAAAATGCCTTCTTGTTCCAACTCATCATCTGTATCTTCTAAGGCAGGCATGGTTGGATCATGTAAATCATCAGCATTCTTCCAATTTGAAGTATCTAAAATTTGAGAAGTACTTTCAAATGGATCAGCAGTACTTTGGGGCAAAGTACTGTCAGTGCCTTTAGCCTTCTTCTTTTCTGCTTCATAAGCTCTCCTTTGATCATCTTCATAGGATTTTGCAATTGTTTCTTGAAGAAGCATCCTTTTAAGTTCATCTTGGATAGCTTGGTCTTCATCAGATACTGCATTCTTTGATGGAACAGTACTTTGTGGATCAACAATACATTGAGGTGCAGCAGTACTTTTCTTCTCATCATTTGGTGCTTCATCAGAACCATCTTCAGATCTTATGTTAACTCCATGAACAATGTATTGTAACTCTTCTTCATTAAGAACAACTTGATTTTCTTCTCTGACAGGTACATAGTTCATGGATGAGGACATTAAATCAAGATCAAACATCCAATCAGGACCTTTACCTTTTTGATTTTCTTGTTCTTCTAGAAATTCAACATGAAGACATTCTTGAACCTTCTTGGTAGCCCTGTTGTATACTCTGAATCCTTTGCTATTTGTACAATAACCCAATAAGTATCCTTCATCAGATTTACCATCAAATTTTCTCAAATTATCAGCAATGTTCAAGATAGTCAGGGGACATCCAAAAGGCTTCATAAACTTAATAATTGGCTTCTTTCCCATGAGTAACTCATAAGGTGTCTTCATCTGAGGTTTTGTCACTGACAATCTATTTAGCACATAACATGCAGCACTTACAGCTTCAGCCCAAAATGGAACAGGTAATTGGGAGTCTGCAAGCATTGTCCTTGCTGCTTCTATCAAAGTTCTGTTCTTCCTTTCTGCAACTCCATTTTGCTGAGGAGTTCTGGCAATACTGAATTCTCTTTTAATTCCTTTCTTAGCACAAAAGTCATCCATAAGCTGATTTTGAATTCAGTCCCATTATCACATCTAATTCCTCTAACCTTGAGTCTTAACTAATTTTCAAGTGCTATTATAAGGTCATGAATAGCATCAAAAGTTTCATCTTTGAATCCCAAGAAAAAGACCCAGCTAAATCTGCTACAATCATCTGTTATAACCAAACTGTACTTCTTCTTGTTTAAGCTAACAACAGAAATAGGTCTAAACAGATCCATATGCAACAATTCTAAAGGTTCCCTTATTGTTCTTTCTTCAATCTTCTTACAGGAAGCCTTGTGTTGTTTACCCTTCTTGCAAGCCAAACATGAATGATCAAGTTTGAATGTTTTATAAGGTAAACCTCTAACTAAATTTCCTTTGACTAGCTTATTGATGTTTTTGAAATTAACATGCCCTAGTCTTCTGTGCCATAGATGTGCTTCCTCCATTGTTGCCCTTGCAATCAAACATGTTGCTCTTTCAACAGAATTGATGTTCTTCAAATCAATGCTATACACATGATTGGTTCTTGGTGCTCTCAGCATCACCAAGTTTTCATTTTCTAATCTAAACTCAGGGGAAAGAATAAGACATTCTGTGTCAAGAAACAACACAGGGTACTTCTAATCTGAAGGGTACTCCTCTGCTGGGTTGCCCTGCATAAAAATGAAAAGGGTTAGTTTCTTTTAGGAACCCAAGCCATTATTGACTTGTGTTTCCCTTGTGGAGTAACATACTCAAATTCTTTGAGCATGTAATCACCACTGTTTTTGAAAATACTATCAAGAACTACTGTTTTTTATTCCAAAACTTGTGTTGAATTATTATCAACAACCCCCTTTTCACCCTTATTATCTGAAAGTACTTTGTCAGTCTCAGCAGTACTTTCTTTCTTAACCCACTTAGTTGTAACTTTTGGTGTTGAGTTCTGTGTTCTAGCAGCTTTCCTTTGGTTGTAAGGCCTTCTAGGTTTGTAAGAATTGAATCTCTTAGGTCTTACACTTGAATTTTTGCTAGCAGTACCTTGATTAGGAAACTTCCTAACAGTACTTTGAGAAAGTACTACCTGACCAGTGCTTTGTGAAGGTACTGTGGGTTCGGAGAATGATCTTTTCTGATGAGGGCACCTATAATCTTTTGAGAAATTACTATGGTTAACCCTATTTGTGTAATTCCAGACTTGTTTATTCTCCCTTGGTTTATTCTCTCTGTGCTTATGGGTTGTAGATGTGGTCTTTGGGTATTTGCTTAAGTATTCTGAGTGATAATCACAGTCCTTGATCAAATGATGAGGACTATAACATACAAAGCATAACTTTGGACCCATCATCCCAAATCTATTCCCTAAAGGTTTTCTATGATAAGCAGTATTTTGAAAAGAGTTTCTTGTAGGTACTGCTGAATGATCAGCGGTACTTTGAGAAGTTTTTGGAAGAACTGCTTGTTTTGAAAGATCCTTTTCACATTCAGAAACCTTATTATCAACCCTAGGTGCTTCAACAGAAAGACCCAGGATTTGATTGACCTTTAAGCTTTTTCCTAAACTCTAGGTTGTCTACCCCATAACAAGAGACATCTGTCCTAGGTGGTTGAAAACTGCCTGGGGGTGGAGGAACTTCATTGTAACTTTTGTTTTTCTTAAATTCAGGAGGTGTTGAACTAGGTGATTCCTCATCACTAGATGTGTTTCCTTCTAAACTTATGAATTCTTCATCACTAGTTGAGGTTTCCTGAGAAAGATTTAGTTCTTGGTTCCTAGATGAAAGTACTTCTGAATCATAACCTAGGAAAGTTTTAATGTTTGCTGTTCTCTGTTTTTCAGCAAAACTAACATGTGACAGACCAGATTCTTTCCAAACAGCAAGTTTTTCTAGCAACTTATCTCTTTCTTTAGTTACCTTTTCTAATTCAGAAACTTTACATCCTAGCTTCCACTCACTTAGCTTTAATTGATAATCTTGTTGTTCATATTTTTCAGCCCAAGCTACTTCATTATTCTCATGTGTGATTATCTTAGCTTCCATGGATTCTAAAGTCAATTGGTAACCAACTATCTCAGACCTAGCCCTTCTATAGTTATCTCTTTCTGTTTCATATTCTTTAAGCATCTTTTGATAAGAGTTACTACATTTGGAACATACCTCAGAGATAGTGGATGAACTTGGTGAAGTAGCCATCATAGTAAGCTGAACAGTTTCTTCTTCACATTCCATGCTCCAATCAAAGCTTCCTAGATCGTTGATGAGTGCTCAAACACTCATCATTTTTGGTCTAATCTGAACTACAAAACATACAAAAACACTCAGAAATGCATCAAAATACTGAAAATATTTCAAAACTGTGTTTTATATGTTTTAGATGCAAAATGAGCAAAAACAAATGAAAAACGCACAAAGTTTGCAAAATTGGCAGTTTCAGTCCCCCAACTTTCATAAAATTACAAAACCAGTCCCTGAGCACATATTTCAAAAGAAAAATCACCAAAGGTCCTTTTACAATCATAAGTTGTCATATTTTGTCCTTTGGTTAAAAATTGGAAAAGTTTTGGAAATTTACAATTTAGTCCCTGAAGTTTCAGATTTTGGCAGATTTAGTCCCTGGTGGGATATTTTTGAAAGAAAAATCATTCTTGGACCTTGGGAAATCAAAAGTTATCAAAATGGGTCCCTGGGTGAAAGTTTTGTTGAAATTACATGTTTGGTCCCTGGACTTTGCAGAAATGACAATTTTGGTCCCCGTAAATTTCAAAATGGAAAAATGTTACAAATGGTCCTTGTGAATTAAAGTTACAAATGCCAAACGGATCCCTTTTGTTTAAAAATGCCCAAACCAAACCCAAAACTAATCCAACACATCCCTACCCTTTCTGCTGGCCCAAATTACCCAAAAGCCCATCTCCACTTTTAATAATTCCCCCGGTCAACACAGTCAACGCCCTCACCACTCTCCCCTAACCTCCCAGACCTCCATTAACACATCCCTAATTACCAGTAATCATGTCTCCCCCCTCCTCTCCTTTCCCACAAAACACTCACCAACTTACAGCAACCCCCTCCTCATTAACTCCCCACCAAACCGACTCACAACTGCCCCTTCCCAATTTCCCGCCAAAAAATGTTTTAAACGGTTGAGATCAAAGCAAGCCATCCAATGGCTGTGATTCAAGTGGGAAAAGCAAAGGAACACTCCAGGACTATAAAAAGAAAAGAAAAGAGAAGAATAGGGCAGTAGTTAGCAGTAGTGTAGTCTTAATGTAATTTTTCATGTCGTTTTAATTAATTATCCATTTTAGTGTACCTTTAAGCTTCTAAGTTATCATTTTAAGTATTTCCAAGTGTAATTTAAACTTATTTCAGTCAATAATTTCAAGTTCCAGTTATCAATTCTAAGTTTGTAGTTTTAATGGAAATTTCAATTTAGTGTTTAAATACTATAAACTGTTGCTTGTTGTTTGTTTAAGCATATCTCAGCTTCATTATAAGTTCTTTAAAGTTTTCACAAAGTGTGAGACAGTTTTAGTCAAGTAAAAGAAAATTGCTCAAAAATATCAAATAAATAAGAAAAAAATGAAAAAAATCAGTTGAGGAAGAAAAGAAGCAAGGATCATGGTTTAACTTGGATTCAATGGGTATTAGTTGCCTCAGGGAGGCTGTGGGTTAAGTTTTTGTGCTTGTTCTTGGTTTGAAGTTCATAATAAACTTACTGTAAGCCCATCTCAGTTTCATTTTATTGATTTTCACATTTTGTAATTCTTAGTTGTAACTGTTCTTGTCAGTTGATTTATGCTTAATCATGGTTAACTTATGTTAGTAGAAGCTAAAAAGTTGTCTTTATGGTTTAAAATCTCACTTTGTTTAAAAAAAAAAAACCATTTTCAGTTTAATTAGGGGTGTTTGGATTGGGTGGTTCATCTGTGTTATAGCCTGTTTCAGCTGATGATTTTAGTTGCTACAACTCACCTAGGGTCTAATTAACTTAGTTTAGGCTAAAACCACTTGGTTCCAACAACCAAAGTCAAAATCACAACAAAACCCCCCCAACAGTTAACTGTTGGGGCTGTGTGACCTCAAACCCCCCCCCCCCCCCCCTTAGCCTATAAATCCTATTTTTAACTTAGGTTAGCTTTTTTATAGCTTATTATAACTTCAATAACTCATAGGATCAATCACAAGTTGAAATAAGTCAAATAAACAAGTTTTTTTACAAATGTCAAATTGCACCTTTTTCAGTTTTTGCAAAAATAGCAAGATTTAATTTGAATTATGTGTTTGCTTTCTTAGGTTGAAACTTGTTGTGGTTATAGTCCAACACCTCATCTTTGATTTCCCACATCCCTTTTATTTTTGTGAATTTTGTGGTGGGCCCCACAGCTCTCCAAAGTGAGCTGCAGGGCTGCAAACTGCTCTGTCTCAGCAGACACACCACCACCACCACCACTTGGTGGTGGTTTTTTGATCAATCCAGTGGGTCTCATGCCCCAATCCTTGTTCCTCCCAACCCCCCTCCTGGTAGGCTTGGGATATTGACCCCTTGTTTGACCTGAAACCCCCTGGGTCCCACTTGGATTTGACCTAAACCTTGTCCCATTTTCTGAGTAGATAAAGTTTCAATGTTCTTATTTTTGGCTTATTGCTAATTTTGTGAGGCTTTTTGGCTTCATTCTGCTTAAACATGTTCACATAAGTCATTCGGACCAGATTTCACCCTTGTGGGTCCCACCCAAGCTCAATTGAGCTCATTTTCCCACTTGGTCAACTTTGGTCAACTGTCTCACCATATAGCTTATATTTTGCTTATTTTTAGTTTATAAAAAGTTTGCTGTTTTTAGATGTAAATTAAGTTTCCAAAAAGAAAATCCAGAAAAAACAAAGTATTTTTAAGTGATAGTTTCTATTTAATTTTATTTAATTTTAATTTTAATTTTTATATTTTTATTAAGAACTTAGCTTTTTTATATTTTTATTAATTTCCTCTTAAGTTAAAGTAGTTATAATAATTTTATCAGATTTTTATTTCATCATTTGGTATTTATTATATTTAATATTAGTTTTATTAATTATTAATTAATAATTAGTTTTAAATAGCATAATTAGTTTTTATTAAGTAAAACCTAGTTTTTATATTTTTTATAGATTTTATATGTTATAAAATAATTTTAGAAATTTTATTAGAATTTTTACTCTTCATTTGCTATTTTTCTTAATTTAAAATAGTTTAATTAGATAATTAGTAATTAATTAATAGAAAAACTACAAAAAGACAAAAATACTTATTTTTAATTTTAAAAGTTGTTTTTAGTTATTTTATAATTTTAGGAATTTTATTTTCACCTTTTTAGTATTTAATTAATATTGTATTATATTTAAGTTGTTTAAATATTAATAATTAGTAATAAATAGTATTTAATTAATATTAAATAATTAATTAGTGTTAAAATTTATTTTCTTTTTCTAAAAAATTTTCTTTTACTTTTAAGTTTGTAAAAAAGTCATTTTCACCCCCTGGGTGTTTTCAAATTTCAATTTTCACGTTTTATTTCGTACGTCTACGTTTTATTTAAACGTAAACGTACGTGTTTTTAGTTTTAAACGTTTCTGGGTTTTCAAACTTTCCAGTCTTGTTTATATAGCTTATTTAAGCTTTTCTCTTGTAGATTCCTTAGCTTAATCACTCACAAACATTTTCCTGTCCAACTTCACCCGATCACGAAACCGTTTGAATACCATTCACACCTCGTCGGGACATAACGACCCGGGGAAACACTATATTCCGCGGAGCATTGACTCTAGGCTATTTGACTTAGTTGACCATTCTTTGGTTAATTTAAGTTGGTGGTTTAGGCTCAATCAAATTTTGGCGCCGCTACCGGGGAGGTTGTGCGCGTTTATCTAAACGGTTTTTCTGATTAGTGTTTTTGGAATTCATTCCATTGTACATTTATCCATCTTTGTTCATATTTTTCCATAAAAACCCAAAAATATTTTTCTTTACCCTCTATCAGTTTGATTCTACCTTCTTATACCCCTCTCATGTATAATTCTAAATGACATCTCTCGATGACGATTTCTTCGAACAATGGGCCTTTGAGAGTAAAATTGAAAAACTTATGGCCTTGTCAAAAATATCGAGATGTCGTGTTGATCATGATGGACCTTTGATTCCTATTCCCTCTCCGGTGAGGGAAATGAATCAAGAAACCGAGGTGACAAAGGACCATGTACTTCCCTCTGACGATGGAAGTGCTAAATACGTCCAACCTACGGTTATCCAAAAACCTAAGCTCACAAATGCTCCTAAACCTTCAAGAATCAATCCTGATCTTTCACGATATAAGGTTATAAGGTCATCAAGCAAACGTATAGAGCTTAGGGCAGTGACTGAAAAGAACGACTTGCCCAATCTTCACGTTTATCAAGAACCAAAACCCGAGACCATAACGGAAGTGGTGGAAATTGCTAGCTCTAAGAGCACACCACTTGTCCCACCTCCGGATTTTATTCCTTGTGTCGGTTGTGGTGAGCCGCTTTTCGGTTTTCCATGTCGTTGGTGTACATGTGTACAATGTGGTAATGATATTCAAAACGGGAGTTGTTTGTTTTGTGGGTCGAGTAATTCATTTGCTTATGATCCTAATCAAAACTCATTCAACGACTCTTCAAATTTTTCCAATTACCCATCACATTCATACGAGCAAGAATCATATTATCCAAACTTCAATGATGCTTCGTATCAAGATACACCAAGCCAGACTCAACACTTTTACTGTTGTGAGTACTGTGGTGGTCCACACTACAGTTCTGATTGTCAATCAGGAAACACGCTTGTCTATGAGCAGTTCCCTGATAACAATTATGACTACATCACATACGACTCACAGCCACATCAGTTTTACTGTTGTGAGTATTGTGGGGGTCCACACACTAGCTCTGATTGTCAAACAGGGAATCAATTTCCTTGTAACAATTACGACTATTCGTTTCAAGACCCACATCCACAATACCAAATGACCCAAGCAACTCCTCTTGTTACTGAGCAAGACATTTTAATAGAGACTCTTAAGATATTGAAAGATCTTAAGGAGGAGTTGGCTACTTCATCGTTTCAAAGCTCTCGTGAGAAATCTATGGCAGAATTACTTGCGGAAGAACGAGCAGCTAGAAACGAACTGAGCAAGGAAGAATTGCTAGTCTTAGAATAAGCAGCTAAAACACGTGCCATATTTCGCAATGCTGCTCTTCTTGACGACGATGATGATGATGTTACCCTTGATATTTCTCAATTTTGTAAGGGTTCATCAAGTTCATCTGTTGTGATTCCTTCCTCGGAAAATCAGGGAGAAAAGACTATGATAGAATTACTAGTAGAAGAACAAATGAAATTTATAAAACCCATGTCTGCTAGTCCTTCTCAACTCCCTCAGTCTGTTGTTATCACACCCGAAGTTCACACTCACTCTCTTAACATGGGGGATGAGCATCTCGACACTGTTCCTAATAAGGAATCGGACGAATTCATAAAGTCTAGTGTTGTGAACCTTGTCCCAATCCCAGGAGAGTCACAGGGAACTTTGGATCATGTATGTGATATTCCTTCACCTCTTGAGTGTTCAAACGATCATTTTGAGACTTTCTCAGATTTTAATGATGATTGTACATCTCATGGAGACATTGAGTATATTGAGGCATCAATCCCTCAGTCTGATGTCGATCCTCTTCTTGAGGAGTTCGCTGATGAACTTGCTCACATCGATCCACTTTCATTGGAAAGTGATGATGGTCTCCTTGATTTCCAAGCCGATCTGGGAGAAATTGAAAGTCTCCTATCTCATGATCCGTCACTCACTTCTGATCCCAGCAGTCCAACAGAGAATAATATTCACTTTATTCCCGAAACATTCAATACTACTCTCACCAATCCTCTATTTGAATTCGAATCTGAATTCACTTTGATTTCTGATAATCCACTCTTTGATATTCAGAATGAGGATTGTGATGAGTCTATTCCGGAACACGAGTTCACAAATTCACATCTTGTGAATAATTCTCTTCATGAGGAGTTCTCCGGTGAACTCACTCATCATATCATGACTCCTCCGGAGTTTGATAGCCTGGGGGGAGATGCACTCAATCTTGAGCACCCTCCCGGGTTGTTTACGAGCTTACCCTTTGAAATCCAAACTCAGGCTATTGAGCCTCCTCTTGAGGAAGAAGATCAAATCATGATTTTCGTCATGGTTTTCTTCCTTTTCTTCACCTATCAGGTGACTTCTTCTCTTCTTCACTCCTTCGGGAGTGAGGACACCATCTTTGATCCCGGCATTCTCATGTATCATTATCTTGAGCCGGATACTAATCTCATCGGTGTGGAACTTTCACGTGCTTCATATGTTTGTCCAAACATTTTGAATGAAAGTCCGATTGAGATAATTTCTTCCACATCATGCTTATAGGGTTTTCACCCTAAGTGTGGGGGAGTCCCCCATGCTATGGTTACAAATGAAGTGAAAATACAAAATGGTGTTTTCCACGCTTAGCTTGTAATGTTGCCCTTTTACGTTCAAAATGTCAGCATAATAGCCGGGATTTTGAATATTGAGGACAATATTCATGCTTAGTGTGGGGGGTATTCGCTATTCTAGCGAATTTTATCATATTTTACTATATAATACCCCCGTTTTTGCCAAAATTTCAAAAATTTCAAAATTTTTTTCACTGGTGCTTCAAAATTTTTGTGGTAATCAGTCCGCCTTGTCTAAACGACAAAAGGGATTGGCTAGTCCAGGAGCAAACGGCTCTTGGTAAAGACATATCAAATCTGTTTGTGGCTTGCAATTTGCCCAAAATTGTATGGTTCATCAACTCCCCAAAAACAAATGAGTTGGCTAGCCCGCAAGATTATGGCTTGTGGTAAAGGCAGTGGAAAATCTATAATTGGTAATCAGCTCACCAAGATGTTGACTATTCCATCAAGAGGTGGCTAGTCCAGAAGCAAACTGCTTTTGGTAAAGACTACTCAAATCCGTTGACAGCGGGTGGTTTGCTCAAAATCACACAGTTATCAGGTGTGCCACAGTTCTTACACCTGGCTACTCCAGAAGTGATGGCTTTTGGTAAAGAGGTTAAAATCCATCAAGTTTTCAAAACAGTATTGCTAGGGACTAGCAATAGTTTAGTGTGGGGGATTGATGAGTGCTCAAACACTTATCATTTTTGGTCTAATCTGAACTGCAAAACATACAAAAACACTCAGAAATGCATCAAAATACTGAAAATATTTCAAAATTGTGTTTTATATGTTTTAGATGCAAAATGAGCAAAAACAAATGAAAAACGCACAAAGTTTGCAAAATTGGCAGTTTCAGTCCCCCAACTTTCATAAAATTACAAAACTAGTCCCTGAGCACATATTTCAAAAGAAAAATCACCAAAGGTCCTTTTACAATCATAAGTTGTCATATTTTGTCCTTTGGTGAAAAATTGGAAAAGTTTTGGAAATTTACAATTTAGTCCCTGAAGTTTCAGATTTTGGCAGATTTAGTCCCTGGTGGGATATTTTTGAAAGAAAAATCATTCTTGGACCTTGGGAAATCAAAAGTTATCAAAATAGGTCCCTGGGTGAAAGTTTTGTTGAAATTACATGTTTGGTCCCTGGACTTTGCAGAAATGACAATTTTGGTCCCCGTGAATTTCAAAATGGAAAAATGTCATTTTTTGTCATGTACTAATAAATTGTGGCATATTTTACCCTTGTAGCAATTTTGGGTGATTGGCAAAATCAGTCCTTATATTTTTGAAATCTACAAAAATGGTCCTTGTGAATTAAAGTTACAAATGCCAAACGGATCCCTTTTGTTTAAAAATGCCCAAACCAAACCCAAAACTAATCCAACACATCCCTACCCTTTCTGCTGGCCCAAATTACCCAAAAGCCCATCTCCACTTTTAATAATTCCCCCGGTCAACACAGTCAACGCCCTCACCACTCTCCCCTAACCTCCCAGACCTCCATTAACACATCCCTAATTACCAGTAATCATGTCTCCCACCTCCTATCCTATCCCACAAAACACTCAACAACTTACACCAACCCCCCTCCTCATTAACTCCACACCAAACCCACTCACAACTGCCCCTTCCCAATTTCCCGCCAAAAAATGTTTTAAACGGTTGAGATCAAAGCAAGCCATCCAATGGCTGTGATTCAAGTGGGAAAAGCAAAGGAACACTCCAGGACTATAAAAAGAAAAGAAAAGAGAAGAATAGGGCAGTAGTTAGCAGTAGTGTAGTCTTAATGTAATTTTTCATGTCGTTTTAATTAATTATCCATTTTAGTGTACCTTTAAGCTTCTAAGTTATCATTTTAAGTATTTCCAAGTGTAATTTAAACTTATTTCAGTCAATAATTTCAAGTTCCAGTTATCAATTCTAAGTTTGTAGTTTTAATGGAAATTTCAATTTAGTGTTTAAATACTATAAACTGTTGCTTGTTGTTTGTTTAAGCATATCTCAGCTTCATTATAAGTTCTTTAAAGTTTTCACAAAGTGTGAGACAGTTTTAGTCAAGTAAAAGAAAATTGCTCAAAAATATCAAATAAATAAGAAAAAAATGAAAAAATCAGTTGAGGAAGAAAAGAAGCAAGGATCATGGTTTAACTTGGATTCAATGGGTATTAGTTGCCTCAGGGAGGCTGTGGGTTAAGTTTTTGTGCTTGTTCTTGGTTTGAAGTTCATAATAACCTTACTGTAAGCCCATCTCAGTTTCATTTTATTGATTTTCACATTTTGTAATTCTTAGTTGTAACTGTTCTTGTCAGTTGATTTATGCTTAATCATGGTTAACTTATGTTAGTAGAAGCTAAAAAGTTGTCTTTATGGTTTAAAATCTCACTTTGTTTCACAAAAAAACCATTTTCAGTTTAATTAGGGGTGTTTGGATTGGGTGGTTCATCTGTGTTATAGCCTGTTTCAGCTGATGATTTTAGTTGCTACAACTCACCTAGGGTCTAATTAACTTAGTTTAGGCTAAAACCACTTGGTTCCAACAACCAAAGTCAAAATCACAACAACCCCCCCCCCCCCAACAGTTAACTGTTGGGGCTGTGTGACCTCAAACCCCCCCCCCCCCTTTAGCCTATAAATCCTATTTTTAACTTAGGTTAGCTTTTTTATAGCTTATTATAACTTCAATAACTCATAGGATCAATCACAAGTTGAAATAAGTCAAATAAGCAAGTTTTTTACAAAAGTCAAATTGCACCTTTTTCAGTTTTTGCAAAAATAGCAAGATTTAATTTGAATTATGTGTTTGCTTTCTTAGGTTGAAACTTGTTGTGGTTATAGTCCAACACCTCATCTTTGATTTCCCACATCCCTTTTATTTTTGTGAATTTTGTGGTGGGCCCCACAGCTCTCCAAAGTGAGCTGCAGGGCTGCAAACTGCTCTGTCTCAGCAGACACACCACCACCACCACCACTTGGTGGTGGTTTTCTGATCAATCCAGTGGGTCTCATGCCCCAATCCTTGTTCCTCCCAACCCCCCTCCTGGTAGGCTTGGGATATTGACCCCTTGTTTGACCTGAAACCCCCTGGGTCCCACTTGGATTTGGACCTAAACCTTGTCCCATTTTCTGAGTAGATAAAGTTTCAATGTTCTTATTTTTGGCTTATTGCTTATTTTGTGAGGCTTTTTGGCTTCATTCTGCTTAAACATGTTCACATAAGTCATTTGGACCAGATTTCACCCTTGTGGGCCCCACCCAAGCTCAATTGAGCTCATTTTCCCACTTGGTCAAATTTGGTCAACTGTCTCACCATATAGCTTATATTTTGCTTATTTTTAGTTTATAAAAAGTTTGCTGTTTTTAGATGTAAATTAAGTTTCCAAAAAGAAAATCCAGAAAAAATAAAGTATTTTTAAGTGATAGTTTCTATTTAATTTTATTTAATTTTAATTTTCATTTTTATATTTTTATTAAGAACTTAGCTTTTTTATATTTTTCCTTAATTTCCTCTTAAGTTAAAGTAGTTCTAATAATTTTATCAGATTTTTATTTCATCATTTGGTATTTATTATATTTAATATTAGTTTTATTAATTATTGATTAATAATTAGTTTTAAATAGCATAATTAGTTTTTATTAAGTAAAACCTAGTTTTTATATTTTTTATAGCTTTTATATGTTATAAAATAATTTTAGAAATTTTATTAGAATTTTTAGTGTTCATTTGCTATTTTTCTTAATTTAAAACAGTTTAATTAGATAATTAGTAATTAATTAATAGAAAAACCACAAAAAGACAAAAATACTTATTTTTAATTTTAAAAGTTGTTTTTAGTTATTTTATAATTTTAGGAATTTTATTTTCACCTTTTTAGTATTTAATTAATATTGTATTATATTTAAGTTGTTTAAATATTAATAATTAGTAATAAATAGTATTTAATTAATATTAAATAATTAATTAGTGTTAAAATTTATTTTCTTTTTCTAAAAAATTTTCTTTTACTTTTAAGTTTGTAAAAAAGTCATTTTCACCCCCTGGGTGTTTTCAAATTTCAATTTTCACGTTTTATTTTGTACGTCTACGTTTTATTTAAACGTAAACGTACGTGTTTTTAGTTTTAAATGTTTCTGGGTTTTCAAACTTTCCACTCTTGTTTATATAGCTTATTTAAGCTTTTCTCTTGTAGATTCCTTAGCTTAATCACTCACAAACCTTTTCCTGTCCAACTTTACCCGATCACGAAACCGTTTGAATACCATTCACACCTCGTCGGGACATAACGACCCGGGGAAACACTATATTCCGCGGAGCATTGACTCTAGGCTATTTGACTTAGTTGACCATTCTTTGGTTAATTTAAGTTGGTGGTTTAGGCTCAATCAATCGTCTCTTGACTCCAATGCTTCATATCCAGGTTCCTCATCAAAAGCTGTGCTCTAATCAACCTCTTCTAGTGCAACCATAGAATAGGTTACTGGTTCATCATCAAATTCTTTACTCCAATCAACTTCTGATAGATCTTCTTGAGCAACCAAGGCTTGTGACTTTGGCTCAGAAATAGGGACTTCTTTTCTTTCAACCTTGGGTTTAGGTTGTTCAATCATTCTGTTTGCTTGATACTTTGCAAACTTGCATTCCCTTGCAAAGTGACCAGTTCTTTAACAGTTAAAGCATTCAATCTTAGACTTGTCGAATGCTATACCTTGCTTAGCCTTGAAATCAATACCTCTTCCTGTCTTGTTAATAAACTTCTTGATCCTTGCAGCAATCATGGCAACCTGCCATCTTATGTCAATTTCTTTTAGGGCATCATCATCAATTTGCAAAAGATCTTCTTGATAAGTAACAGGTAGAGTAGCTTGTTGAGCAAAGAATGAACATAGAACATCATCTGAATTGGGGGTATGTGATGAAGTGGCAGAGATTAAAGTTGTACATGGATTCTGTCTTTCTACAACAGTACTTTGGACAGGATGAGCAGTACTTTTAGTGGAAGTACTGCTTTTGTTTTCAGAGGAGACAAAAGCAATGTTGTGAGAACTTGAACTTTTATTACCCTTTATCTCATGCTCATATAGCTTCAGATTATTGTAAAGATCATCAAAGTCCATAGTGTCCAAACCAGGTTGTCCTCTAATCATTGTAGCAACCACATGTCATGCAGAAGGCAAACTCCTCAAGAACTTCAAATTAGCATCTTCAACTGTTGCCTCAGCTCCATATAACTCTAACATGCTGAGTAGATTTTGATATCTATCATAAGCAGAGTCAAGACTTTCTCTTTCACCAACAGTGAAAGTTTCGAACTGCTGCTTCAATAGGTTCCTGTGCATCTTTTTGGAAGCATCATTCCCTCCAAATCTTGTTTTAATAGCAGCCCATAGTTGTTTTGCATCCTTGGCATCATGAAACTTCAATAAGTGCCCATCAGGAATGGCAGAGAGCAGTATGTTGAGAGCCTTGTCTTGATTTCTTTTGGTAGCAGCTGGTATGGTTAGCTTAGGTGGTGTTGGTTATCCAGGGATCTCCAATGGTTCTTCAATTTGCATGTTACCATTGACAATCACATCCCATAGTGCATGGTCTGTGATGGCAATGTACTACCTCATCTTTATGGCCCATAAATCATATTCTCCCTTCTTGACAATAGGAATTTTGACAGCAGTGATGGATGGAGCAGGTGCAACATCTGTCGACATCTTTAAGGGTTTTGTTGTAGAATTGGTTTAATAGGTTTTCTTCTTAATCAGAGTTTCCAACACAAGCTCTGGTACCACTTGTTGGATCGATACACTCTGACCAAACTACTTTGTAGCTTGTAACGTTTTAACAATCTTGAATAACACAAAACAGTTAATATTGAAACAATGATATTACTTTGTAAAGTATGCGAAATCTACTAACACAAAGCTAAGAAGAACTTTGTTAATATTAAAACAACTCTTAAACTTGCCTCTCTAATTACAGGTTTACTAACAATCCCTAACTTTCTCTAAAATCGTTTTTGTAAAACTCTAAGACTCTTAGAAAACTTCTTATGACTTCATCTAAAACTTATATCTCTAGCACCATCATAAGGCTCCTTATATAGATAACCTTAAGTCGGTTTACATTATCTACTTGAACGACAAGTAATTATCCCTAACTAATTCTAGAATATTCATACAATATTACATAATAATCCTTTAATCAATATTGCACTTAAGTCCTTGTTCTTCGAAGTACTTTGAATAATCTTCAATAAGTAGCAGTACTTTGACCTTGATCAGCATATTGACTATTGAGCAGTACTTTGACATATCAGTACTTTGACTTCATATCCCAACATATTCTTATAAGCTGCATAATATAGTTACATAGATTAGATTGTTGATATTCTGTTGATTGCTGTTTTCTCTATCTGAGTTGATTACATTTGAGCTTAGTTTACTTGTTGAAATGATTTAGTAGAGTATCTCATAGTTTAGCATTTATTTGTTTGATATACTGATTGAATCTGCAATCTGCTAGTGTAGTTGCTATTGTTGTAGTTTGACTGTTCATTTCATCTTAGGTACACATCAGTAAACTAGTTCTTTCATTAGAGTAGAATAGTTAAGCTTGGATCTCAGATGTGAAGTGTTATCTGATTAATAAGAGGTGTTTGGATCATGATTGTTCTTTGTGTTGTTGTTGTTTAGTTTCTGAGTTCTTTGCACACTTAGTCTACATTAGGTAAAATTAGCTCAGTCATTGCATAAAATCAGTAGCTACATACAGAAATAGTCAAAATTAGGTTTAGCTTTTGTTTACTGTTTGATTTTACGATTTCAGCTAGTATAATTGTAGTGATAGGTGCTTATTAGTGATATTGTTGGGTTTGAAACTGCTGCTAAGTGAAACTGCTGCTATGAATGAAACTGCTGCTAGTGGTAATGATTCTGCTGCTGATGTCAAAGTGCTGCTAAGATTAAATGCTGCTGACAGAATCTACTGCTGAAGGGATAAGGATGTATACGACTTAGATAATTATAGAATAGATTGTGTAAATATTATATGCGTCTAGAATATTCTTATCGTGTAGAGAAAGGTATTGTAAACCTAGTAGGATTCCTTGGTCTATAAAAGGAGTATCCTAGGGTTAGTTTATGTACGTATTATTATTCACTTCAAGGTTGTAAAACCCTAGCATTGTCGAGTGCTCGTATTAATAATATTGAAGTGTTGAAAGTGAATCATTATTCTTCTTAAGTTAAGCTTTTATATTCCGCATATTTGCTTAAGTGTTTAATCAAGTTAACTTCTATACGAGATCATTTAAGCTCAACTGGGATCAACAAGTGGTATCAGAGCTTGTGATCTAGAAGTTATTATCAAGAAGATTTTGTTTCTTAAAAGTTTGCTGTTCCAAATCTATTGCTAAGATGGGTGATGAAACTCACATGGTGACTGTTTCAAGGGTACCCATGCTAAATCCTTCTGAGTATGAGCTATGGAAGAGAAGGATCAGACAGTACATTCACATGATTGATTTCAACATGTGGAATGTGATAGTTAATGGTGACTCTGTACCAGAGAAGAGTGCTGATGGGAAGGAGATACCAATTAAGTCTGCTGAAGCCAACACAGTAAGGAAGATGGAAATCAAAGCACATAGTATTCTCTTAATGGGAATACCTAATGAATTCCAAATGGACTTTGATGACTGTGAATCTGGAAAATAATTGATGGATGCTGTTGAATTCAGGTTTGGAGGGAATGATGCTACTTAGAAATCCAGGAAAAACATGCTGAAGCATCAGTTTGAGAATTTTACTTCTGAAAGTGGAGAGAAGATAATTGGCACATACAACTGGCTAAACCAACTCGTTAGTCATCTAAAGCTTGTTGGCTATGTGGTTCCACAAGAAGATGTAAACTTAAAGTTTCTAAGAAGTCTTGCACCTGAATGGAGTATGCACACAGTTGTGTGGAGGAATAAGCCTGATTTTGAAACTATGAAGTTGGAGAGTCTCTACAACAATTTAAGAGTGTATGAATCAGAACTATCTACCTCTTCTACTTCATCTTCTGGTACTCAAAATCTTGCCTTTGTATCCTCTAAAGGAAAAGGATCTCAAGAATCTCACTCTGCTGCTCATTCTACTGCTTATGGAGTATCTGCTGCTGATGGATCTGCTGCTAGTTCAAATGATAAGATTTCTACCAGTGATATTGCTTTGTGTGCATTCTTGGCTGAGCTCACAACTACTATAAGGTCACATGTCATTAATCAAGACTTGGATCATATTGATCCTGATGATCTTGAAGAAATTGATCTTAAATGGCAAATGGCTATGTTGACCTTGAGGGCAAGAAAGTTTTTGAAGAAGACTGGAAGAGAAGTCAAGTATAAAGCTAAGGACAGTCCAGGCTTTGACAAATCAAAAATAGAGTGTTACAATTGTAACAGGAAAGGACATTTTGCCAGGGAGTGTAGAGCTCCAAAGAAGAATGCTGATGTTACAAAGAAGGTTGCTGAAGAATCAAAGACTGCACTGGTATCTTGTGATGGACTGGGAGATTATGATTGGAGTGATATGGCTGAAGAAGAACCAAATTTCTCTTTGGTAGCTGCTGCTCAACCCAAAGTGCAGAACTTTGCACTTATGGCCTATGGTTCATCATCAGGCTCTGACTCTGAGGTATCCAATGATTCAGACTTATCTGTGTGTTCTTTTAAATCTTGTGTTGACACTATAGAAGAACTTAAGTCTAGGAATGAGAGTTTAAATAGAGAAGTTGAACACCTAAAACTTGATAACTTAGGTTACAAAGTAGGTATTCAAAATGTTGAAAGAAGGTTAGAATATCTCAAAGAGTGTGAGAAGGGATATGTAGATCAACTTAACCTCAGAGATATAAATTTTTTTAAGAAAAACAGTGAAGTAGAAGTTCTTAAAAATAAGTTAGAAGAAGCAGAAAAAGAAAAAGAGGAAGCTCTTGCTGATAAAGATAAACATGTAGTAAGAGTACAAAAGCAACAATATGCTTCTGATTTGGTTCATAAATCTATAGAGAATACCTTGATGAGAAAAGGTAGTGGAATTGGGTATAATGAAGTGGCTCCTCCAGCCAAAAGTGCCTTTGCTCCACCAGGAAAAGAACTATCCTTCATTAGTGAGCTAAATATTGAAAAACCTGTAGGTGAATGTGGCACAAGTGTTAAAGAAACACCTAAGGTTGAGGTTAGAAAATTTCCTGAAGCTCCTACTATAGAAGAATGGTATTCTGATAGTGATAGTGATAGTGATGAGGAACAGGTTAAACCAGAACAAAGTGTGAAAAAGGAAGAAATTCCTACAATGTTTAAACCTAAACTGGAACAGGTTAAGTTTGTCAAACCTGTGTTAGGAAATAACATCTCTAGGAAATTGGTAGAGTACAATGAGGTACCTAGAGAACAGATGGAAATGTTCAATAATAAGCCTAGGGGTAACCAGAGAAACTTCAACAACCTAGTTTCAAACAGATTAGGTAATCAGTTTCAATTACAAAAGAAGGCTTGTTATAAGTGTGGTAGTTTTGACCACTTGATTGTTAGATGTCCTGAACACCAAAAGCCTGTTTGGAATCAATATACTAGGGTGAATCACAAATATGTAACTAAACAAACTCACCTACATCCTAATAGGAATATGGTTCCAAGAGCTGTTTTATTAAGATCTGGTGCAACTAGATCTATTTATGCTGCTAAATCAAATGGTGTTTTCAAAACCACAACTGGTTCTTCTACTGGCTCTACTGCTAGTAAGCATTTTGCTGCTAGTATGCACTCTACTGCTTGTAAGCAATCTGCTGCTAGTACACAACTTTCTACTTCTGGGCCAAAAGTTATAAAAAATACAGTTGTTGGTAATCACTTTTATGCTGTTAAGGCCTCAGCTTGCTAGACTTGGAAACCAAAAACTACTGATTCAAATTCTGTTTCCAAGAATAGTAGTGCATCGAGTGATTTAAAGAAATTTAATTATGTTGATGCACAGGGCAGATCCAAGTCAGTAATGGCTTGGGTCATCAAGAGGAACTAATGTCTCTATTTTTCATGTGCAGGTCAATCTACTGGATGAGCTTAAGGATATGGTTATTGTTGACAGTGGATGTTCTGGACACATGACAGGAGATGAGTCTCAACTTGAAGACTTTGAGGCTTTTGATGGTGGTTATGTTGCTTTTGGGAATGATCCAAAAGGTGGAAAGATTGTTGGAAGAGGAACTCTAAGAACTGGAAATTTGGACTTTGAGAAGGTGTTTCTTGTGAAAGGACTTAAGTTTAACCTTTTTAGTGTCTCACAAATGTGTGACAAAAAGAACTTTGTTCTTTTTACAAACACTGAGTGTATGATCCTTTCTCCTGACTATCAGTTGCCAGATGACAAATCTGTGCTTTTGAAGGTCCCTAGAAATGAGAATATATACAGTGACCATATTAAGAACATTGTTCCTAAGAGGGCTTTGACTTGTCTAATTGCAAAGGCCACTGTTGATGAGTCCAAATTATGGCATAGGAGATTGGGACATCTGAACTACAAGACCATAAACAAATTGGTAAAAGGAAACCTTGTCAGAGGAATGCCTACAAAGACTTTTGAAAATTGTAAAACTTGTGTTGCCTGTCAAAAGGGTAAACAACATAGAGTTTCATTCAAGTCCAAGACTGTGAACACAAATACTGAGCCATTACACTTACTACACATGGATTTATTTGGTCCTGTATTTGTAAAAAGCTTGAACAAGAAGTCATATTGTTTTGTTGTCACTGATGACTTTAGCAGGTTTACTTGGGTATTCTTTCTAGCCACTAAAGATGAAACTCCAGAAATACTCAAGGCATTCATTACAAGAGTTGAAAACCTGCACATCACAAGGTGAAGATAATCAGATGTGACAATGGTACTGAGTTCAAGAACAGTGTTATGAATCAATTCTGTGTGGGGAAAGGAATTCTTAGACATTATAGTGTAGCAAGAACTCCACAATAGAATGGTGTTGCAGAAAGAAGAAACAGGACACTTATTGAGGCTGCAAGAACAATGTTATCTGATTCAAAACTACCTATACCTTTTTGGGCTGAAGCTGTGAACACTGCATGCTTTGTGCAGAACAGAAGTAAGGTAGTCAAGCCTCATAATAAGACTCCATATGAGTTATTTCATGGAAAGAAGCCAATGATTGATTTTCTCAAACCATTTGGATGTCCTGTTACAATTTTGAACACTAAGGATCAGCTAGGCAAATTTGATGAAAAAGCTGATGAAGGAAATTTGGTTGGTTACTCTATGATTAGTAAAGCTTTCAGGGTATACAACAAGAGAACCAAACATGTAGAGGAGAATCTGCATATCAAGTTTTCTGAGAACACATCTAATCCTGAAGGAAAAGGACCAGAATGGCTGTTTAATGTTGATATGCTTACCAAAACAATGAATTATGTACCAGTTATTGCCAGTATTGACACTAACAAACCA
Organism: Artemisia argyi; assembly: GCA_030686995.1. Lineage (NCBI taxonomy): Eukaryota > Viridiplantae > Streptophyta > Magnoliopsida > Asterales > Asteraceae > Artemisia > Artemisia argyi. The sequence continues at coordinate 41,592,194 of CM060687.1, forward strand.
CAAGAAGAATTTGTTTTGGTTGAGAAACTAAAGGTTGGTCCTACTTTACTACCCTTTCAGACTGATCTAAGTCCTCAAGAAGATGTTGTTACTCAAGAGATACCTAAAGAAACTGAAGAAGGTATTGAAATACCTATTGAAGTAGAAAAAGAAACTAATGGGGTTCCCAAAGTAGTTGTTGATGTCTCTTCTACAAAGCCAGAAGACTCTGCTGCTGACTCAGAAGACTCTACTGCTAGGCCAAAAGACGCAACTACTGCTCCAACAAATTCTGCTGCCAAGACTACTAACTCTACTGCTACTTCAATGTTTCCTAATTTAGACACTCAGTGTAGATCTATTGATGACTCTATCTATCCCGATGATCCTAATATGCCTCATCTTGAGAATATTTACTATGACACAGATGATGATGCACTGGATGGTAAGTTATTTGGAGCTGATGTAGATATTACTAATTTGGAACTTAATATTCCTATTAGTCCCACAACTACCACAAGAGTACACAAGGATCATCCCAAAGACCAAATTTTAAGTGATCCACAATCATCTATTCAAACTAGGCAGATGACAAAAGCACTGAAAGATCTTCAACATCAAAGTTTCTTTGCCAGATCTCTGCATCAAAGAAATAGTCATAAAGATCTTCAGAATTTCCTGTTTACATGTTTTCTTTCTCAGATAGAACCCAAGAATACCTACAAAGCCCTACAAGAAGCAAGTTGGCTAGAAGCAATGCAAGATGAGCTTCTACAATTCAAGCTGCAAGAAGTTTGGACTTTGGTTGAGCTGCCAAATGGAAAAAGAGTGATTGGTACTAAATGGGTTTTCAGATGCAAAAGAGATGAGAGAGGAATTGTCATAAGGAATAAGGCAAGGTTAGTAGCACAGGGATATACACAACAAGAAGGCCTCGATTATGATGAAGTATTTGCTCTAGTGGCAAGAATAGAAGCAATTAGATTATTCTTGGCTTATGCTTCATACAAAGATTTTGTAGTGTATCAAATGGATGTAAAGAGTGCTTTTCTGTATGGGACCATTACAGAAGAAGTTTATGTATCTTAACCACCAGGCTTTGAAGACCCTGATCATCCTGATAAAGTTTACAAGGTAAATAGAGCAATGTATGGTTTACATCAAGCTCCTAGAGCTTGGTATGACACTTTGTCAACATACTTGCTAGAGTCTGGGTTCAGTAGAGGAAAGATTGATAAAACTCTGTTTCTCAAAAGACAAAAGGATGAGATTTTGCTGGTTCAAATCTATGTTGATGACATCATCTTTGGGTCTACAAATAAAGCTATGTGTGTCAGCTTTGAGAAGCTTATGAAGGACAAGTTTTCTATGAGTTCTATGGGAGAACTCACCTTCTTCTTAGGTCTGCAAGTCACACAGAGAGATAATGGTATATTTATCAGTCAGGATAAGTATGTCAATGATATTTTGAAGAAGTTTGGATTTGAAGATGCTAAGCCTGCAAAGACTACCATGGAAACCAACAAACCATTGCTGAAAGATGAATATGGAAAGGAAGTGGATATTCACTTGTACAGGTCTATGATTGGCTCATTGATGTATCTCACAGCATCAAGGCCTGATATCATGTTTGCTGTGTGTGCTTGTGCAAGATTTCAAGTGTGTCCCAAGGAATCACATCTCAATGCAGTGAAGAGAATTTTTAGATATCTGAGGCATCAACCAAAATTGGGCCTTTGGTATCCTAAGGATTCACCTTTTGATTTGGTTTCATATTCAGATAGTGACTATGCTGGAGCTTCTTTAGATAGAAAGTCTACTACAGGGGGTTGTCAATTTCTAGGAAGCAGATTGGTGTCATGGCAATGCAAGAAGCAAACAGTGGTGGCTAATTCTACAACTGAAGCTGAGTATGTAGCTGCTTCAAGTTGTTATGGACAAGTTCTATGGATGCAGAATCAATTATTGGATTATGGGTACAATTTCATGAATACCAAAATTCATATTGACAACAACAGCACACTTTGCATAATTAAAAATCCCGTTTTTCATTCTAAAACAAAGCATATTGAGATAAGACATCACTTTATAAGTGATTGCTATGAAAAGAAGTTGATCCAAATTGTTAAAGTTCATACTGATAACAATGTTGCTAATCTTCTCACTAAACATTTTGATGTGGGGAGGTTTCAATTTTTAATTGCAAACATCGGTATGATAAATCTTTGAAAAACTTATCTCTGTGTGTTTGTAAAAGTATGTAAAGGAATTGTGCTGCTTGTTACTCTGCTGCTTATCTTAAAGCATAAGTTTGTGATGAAATGTACTATGCTGCTGTTTCTAACTCTACTGCTAGTACATATACTTGTTTGTTTTGTGGTGTTTGGTCTAACATTTTGCAGGTACATGAATGATGTTAGTTGATGATTTGCAAGGAATTGACACAAGAAATTAAACATCTTTCATTCATCACTAACAGAGTACATTAGATCAAACATCAAAAGAAAACACCAAAATATGGAATCAAAAGACTATCATCTACAACTACATCACTTCCTAGGGCATGGAAGCCCAAGAACAATCTTTCTTTCCTTAGGAAGAGGAGGGTTTGTCTTTTTGTCTTCTTTGTCTTGGTGGATGTCTTGGGTCTTTCCCTTGATGATTGTGGCCTCTCAGGAGTGGAAGGTGGTTCATTTGGAGGCTCATCCTCATCTGATGAAGTGTAGATGAAAGGGGAAACAAGCTCCCTTGGAGATGGTTGTCTGATAGGGATCCAAGCTGGGTCTTCTGATGATTCTGAAGATGATGGAGACTTGGGGGACATCACAGCTTTACCCCTGGAAGTGCTTGGGGTTTGATTCAAATGAAGAAGATCTTTGAAAACAGGGAGATCATGCTTTCTCTTTTTGGCTTGCTCTTTGGTTCTACAACCATTATGAGGAGGACGGAAGGGAGGCACATATGTTTCAAAAGGGGATTCATCTTCAGATGATGAATTGGATGAGATATTGATGATTTCTGGTGTTGATTTCATGATTATTTGATTTGATTTGGGTGAATTGAAGTTTTGATTTTGTTGATTGGCATTTTGATTGCGATTAGGGTTTGATTGTGGTGAATTAGGGAAAAGATTTAGTCAGTTTTTATAGGGATTACGGAGTATAAAGCGCATTCAATGCTAAGGATCTTTGACTTTTTGACCAAACTGTTTAGTCAACTTTGCTGCTAGATAATTCCACTCTGCTGCTAGTTATATAACTCTGCTGCTAGTGATATCGGGTTGCTACGGTTGTAAGTGTGAGGGTGGGATGTGTAACTTCTATCCATCACTTTAAAACCTAATTGATCCTCATTATTGGTTTTCTCACGTTTCAAATTGAAGTTATAACAAACCCTAACACTCAATAATTCTCAAAGTCAATTATTCCCAATTTCTCAAAACCCTAATTCATGGATATTGCACATACTTGGGCTGAGCAACACAATAGTGTGGCTATTTTGGATGAAGAGTTGGTTCCTGAAGGGCTCACAGACATGGTTAAGTTTTTGAATGCTACTTCTCTTAGGTATGCACTCACTATGAATCCTACTATATATGTTTCCTACATCAAACAGTTTTGGCTTACTGCTAAAGTCAAATCTATGAATGGGGAAAAATATGTCAGTGCTTTAGTAGATAGGCAAAAGGTTCGTATAACTGAATCATCTATAAGGGAATCTCTTCTCTTAAATGATGAAATAGAGACTACTTGCCTTGCTAATTCTGCTATTTTTGCTGGTTTAAAAACTTTGGGGTATGAGGGCAAGCATAACAACTTAAAATTTCAAAAAGCTCTCCTCTGTCCTCAATACAAGTTTTTGGTACACCTTCTCCTTCATTGTTTGAGTCCTAAAACTTCTGGGTGGCATGAGTTTAGTACTACTATTGCTTCTGCAATAGTATGCTTAAGCACAGGTCAACCATTTAATTTTTCAAATATGATTTTGGAGGGGATTGCTAAAAGTGTTAAAGAGTCTGTTTCTTATTTTCTATATCCAAGATTTCTCCAGCTCTTTATTGTTGACCAACTTACTGATTTTAGATCCCATGCTGGTTATTATGAAGCTCCAAGATTGATTTAAAAAACTTTCACTTTCTTGGTTAAGCATGGAAAAAGTTTTTCAGGCACACATACAAATCTTACACCTTATATGGTGCAACTTGTGCAAAATAATCAGGGTGAAGGATCAGGAAATCCCACTGACTCCCATCACACACCCAATTTTTCTGCATCTGCTACACAACCCAAAATACACTATAACTGTAGGAAAACCAAAAAGAACACTGATCTACCTCAGGATAGTGTTAGTATGGCTGTACCAGATGAGGCTATCCTAGTTGATGGAGGGGACATGTTGGTGAGGGCTGTCACTACTGCTTTTAGCTTAGCAGCCGAGCAGGATAGTGATAACATAAATAAGACCCAATCCAAGGCAACATCTAGAGAAAAGGATTCTACTGAATCTACTTCTCAGGATGGTAACCCTAGCTAAATGGAAAATATAGGGGGCTCAGATGATCAAACTAGGTTTGATACTGAGTTTATGTCCCAAGATTCACCTCTCGGACCAGGTTACACAGGTCGAAGTGATGAGGACAGGCCAGTGACCAATGAATTGACGGAAACTGTTGTACATGTTGACAATGTCCATGATTCACCTCTTGGAACAGGTAACACAGGTCGAAGTGATGAGACTACTATGAAACTTATTCAGGAATTGACGGTTACTTATACCAATTTGGGGTTGAAGTGTACTACTTTGGAAGATAAGGTTCTTACTCTGTCTACAGTGGTTACAAGTCAAGGAAAGATAATCACAACATTGAAGAAACAGATTAAGAAATTGAAGAAATCAAAAACTTCAACCTCATTGAAAAGGATAAAGAAGGTGGGCACTTCTCAAGTTATTAGTTCACCTGAACTTTCTACTCATTTGGAAGAGGATGATGCTTCCAAACAGGGGAGGAATGAAGATGCAATGGGTTCAGGGGAGGCAAATTTGAAGAAGGTTGAAAGTGCTCAGGTTATGAATGAAGAGATGGCTTCAGGGGAGGTTCCAGTGATTGGAGACATGGATGTGGAAAGTCCTGAAGATGCTGAGAATTTTGTGGTTTCTGATCAATCAGGGAATGAGGTGGTAATGGAACAAGTGATTGTTTCTCAAGAAAAGGTGGTGGAAAAATTCAAGACTTTGGAGCCTGAGCAATTAGTGAAGGCAACAGGGGTAATGGGTGAAGTTTTAAAGAATTTGGGGGATTCAATGGTGAAAGAACTTGAAAATGTTGCTATTGCTGATAAGACTAATGTCTCTACTGCTGTTCATGATTCTGCTCCTAAGGATTCTGCTGATCCTGCTGCTAGTGGAAAAGTGACTTCTGCTGATGCACAAGACTCTGCTGCTGGGTCTAGTGATAATGCTGCTGCTGAAGCAATGGTTTTGTTAAGTAAGAAGACTTCAGAAGTTCTATGTGAATCATCTTCAAAACATATACCACTACCAACACCATCACTACTACAACAACCTACAATAACAACTACATCATTTACACCAAATGTACCTCTAAAAGGAGTTGTCATTAGAGAACCTGCTGCTCAACCAAAGAAGATAGTATCTTCATCTACTGACAAAGGAAAGGGCAAGCAAGTTGCAGAATCTCAATGGATGTATAAGGGATTTGACTACTCTGTACTACCCTTTAATCTATGGCCAAAGGAATTACAAATTAAACATGACTCAGCTATTGCTTTGAAAGAACAAGAGATGATTAATCAAGAAGAACTACAGCTGGCTCAGAAAGAAAAGGAAAAGATTGAAAAGGAGACAGAAGATTTAAGGAGGTATGATGAATGGTTGGATGAGAAGATAAGAATAGAGGCTGATATTGAACTTAACAAGTTGATCAAGATTGAGGATAATGAAGATCAAACTTTTGATGTTAAATCTTGGTTAAGTAAGTTCACAGATAAGAAAAAGAAAAAAGATGCTGCTGCTAGAAAGAATAAAAAGGTACTTAGATTTGTATCAAGTGGCTAAAAGACAAACAGATACTTTTTATCCTATGGGCTGTGCTGAAGACTTGGAATATATTGCTCAGATGAATAAGAAGTTGGTACCTGAAAAAGTGGATGAAGCAGAGCATGTTCAAGAAGCTGATGTTGTGAAGCAGTTTGATGATGCAGATAAGACTACTTCTTCTGTGCAAAGTGGTAAAAGAAAAGGTATAGTTCATAAATCATTTGCAAAGAAGAAAAGGAAAATAGGGGAAGAAAGCAGTTCTAAGCTAGAAAGAGATGAGTTCAAGAATGATTGTGATCATATTCCTCCTGAGCATCTAAAAGAACAATTGAAGGTTTACACTATGGTTGGCAAGATGGATGATCCTGAAGTAGTTGATGCCAAACCAATAGGAGTCAAATATCCTATTATCAAAGTAACTACAGGTTATGATACTGACATTGGAGCATTTCATGATGTTGAGAGATCTGATGGAAAGACTCACATGTTTCTTAGATTTCAACAAATGCTATACTACTTTGATAGAGAGGATGTTGATGACTTGTGGAAGTTATACAAGGCAAAGTTTGGAGCAAAGAAGTTTGATGGTAAAAAATATGAGATAGAACAAATTGATCATATTATAACTATGACTGATAATGTTCTATGGAGAGCTCTAAAACTTATGTATGAACCTTCATTGGATGATTCTGAATGGACAGAGATAGTAGAATACAAAGTAAGAAAATGGAGACTCTTTCAAGATTCTGGAGTTCAAGTGCTAGAAATTGGACCAATTACTTTGTATATGCTAGCTGAAATGGATTACGCAGTGGTAAGATACTGGAATATTGTCAATCAGATGATTAATGGTGATAAATCACTTAAGTTTCAGAAAGACTATGATTCCGATGATCAAGCATTCAATTTGCTGTCAAAGTATAAGAAGATATTTGATCAACTGAATTCTCAAGGTTTGAAGTGTTTGGAAGCATCCTCCTAGTGATTAATTGTGCTTGGAAGAAACTTATTTATTTAGAAATAAATAATAAGTTTAGGGGAGGATTGTTGGGTTTGAAACTGCTGCTAAGTGAAACTACTGCTATGAATGAAACTGCTACTAGTGGTAATGATTCTGATGCTGATGTCAAAGTGCTGCTAAGATTAAATGCTGCTGACAGAATCTACTGCTGAAGGGATAAGGATGTATACGACTTAGATAATTATAGAATTGATTGTGTAAATATTATATACGTCTAGAATATTCTTATCGTGTAGAGAAAGGTATTGTAAACCTAGTAGGATTCCTTGGTCTATAAAAGGAGGATCCTAGGGTTAGTTTATGTACGTATTATTATTCACTTCAAGGTTGTAAAACCATAGCATTGTCGAGTGCTCGTATTAATAATATTGAAGTGTTGAAAGTGAATCATTATTCTTCTTAAGTTAAGCTTTTATATTCCACATATTTGCTTAAGTGTTTAATCAAGTTAACTTCTATACAAGATCGTTTAAGCTCAACTGGGATCAACAGATATTTAGCTTAATCTAGTTTAACATTAGCTTATTATATCATTTGGGATAAGATTTGATAAGAAGAAATTGGAATTGGTCAAAGTAATAGTGCAATAAAATAATCAACTGGTTCAGCTTTGGTGTCTCACTGACATCTAATCTAGGGTAATATTAGTGGAGCAATTAGTAGATTATCATAGGGCTTTTTTGGATTTTTAGGTTCTCAGTAGTACAGTAGTTCTTTTGCCCCCTTAAGTTTCCAAGTTGTAGCTTATTAGAAGTGCTTATTAGTGCCTACAGAGTATGGCTTTAGAACCTGTATGCTAATTCAAGTTAGGACCTACAATTGTGCTTAGTGAATTATAACCTGAGCTTCTTTGTGCAACTTGAGTAGTTTTAAGCTTGTGATAGTGTAACTCATAGTTTCTGAGCCTCTGGCTTATTTTGGTGCAACCTGCTTATAGCTTGTGCTTATTTCAAACTGCTTATTGTTCAATTGTTGTGATTCTGAGTGATTCCTGATTTGATTTGAGTTTGTTAGTGCTTATTTGAGTATTAGAAACCTACTGTATAACTTTTAGAAAGTTTAGTGGCAAGTGCTTATTATTAAGCACCTGTTACAAACTGCTTTTAGCTAATAAGCACTTTTTCAGCTTATTTTTCTTTTCATTTTATTTTTCATAATTTTAAATATTATTTTAGAATTTTCCAAAAATTTTCAGAATTTTTCTCCCTAATTTGCTACTTTTCTCATTTTTATTAGTTTTTTTAATACTTTTTAAATAAATAAAAATTCATAAAAAAATATCAAAAAAAGCTTTAAGAAATCCAAAAATAGTTTAGAAAATTATTTTTAGTTATTTTAGATTTTTCAGAATTGATTTTATATTTTTCAAGGTTACTTTTACATTTTCTTTTATTTTTAATAATTCAAAAATAGAAATTAATTCATAATAAATAAATAAAAAGTCAAAAAAAAAATCTTTTTCTCAAAATTATTTTTGGTTGTTTAAGATTTTTAGAAAATTATTTCAAATTTTTAGGAGCCTTTTTCATTTTGTTTCACTTTTTAGTTTGAAACGTGATGTTTAAATTCGAGTTTGATAAATCGTTTTACTTTTCTATTTAAGTGTTTCTCATTCAGCCTTGTATCTTGTTTCTCATCAATATTTTAGTATAAAAATCACAAATTTCATTTTTTCACTTTTTCACAACACGATTTGACGAATTGTTAACCACGATTACATTCATCTTTCACACGGACTACGACTCGGGTCATCCGTATTTCATTCGGATTTCCTTGGACTTATATGATATATATACTATATTGATTCTCACGAATCAATTTTTGGCGCTGCTGCTGGGGAAGGTTTGAAGTGAATTTTGGTTTTTGTTTTTCGAATCGTGTTTTGAAAACCTTCCTCATTAATTTGTGAATATTTTCTTATAAAAAAAAGCATAAAATCAAAAACACTTTTCCTAAAGTGTTTTGAAAAATACAAAAATAAAATAACATCCTCACTCTTGAGAGATTGTTGTAAACCATTCCCGTATAAACAACAAAAGAAACCGTGAAATTAAACGTTATCGAATTACTTTATAACTACAACCAAATAAACGTGGAATACGGAGGTCTTAACATTAAATTGTAGACCGAAGAGAGATCCATTCTTCTCTCCTGCTCCGCTGCTCGTAGTTTTAGAGGAAACGGTTACGGATAACTTAACGGTTACAAAAAGAAAATAAAGTTTTGTGATTTGTATTTTCCAAATATATAAAAAAGCCAAAAATATTTCCCAATCAAAAATTCAAAAAGATTTTCATTTTATTTTTATTTATTTATTATTTTTTTTGGTGTATGATCACCCGCTCATCTTCTCAAAATCTCATTTCTCCACTTTTAAATCTCGAAAGGGTAATACGACACAATCACCGGGTTCATTTCCCAACCGTTGAGGAAATGAATCTTGTGTTTGTTCTATTGTTTTTCTCTATGTATATCTCTATCACTGTCTATTCGTATCACGTGTACACTCAACTCATATCTAAGATCTTCCTTTTATAGTCCAAGGAAAGATCTTTTATAATCTATATGACTCATCTTAAATACTAGCTTATGACTAATATTCATTCTAGCTAGATGATGACTTATCATGTCAGTCATTAAGATACAACATGTATCTTGGATTACAACTCACTTGGAGTGTTCAATTTGATGACTACAACAAAGATATTTTTCTTGTATATGAATCAGTAGAATAAGTTGTACTTATCTACACAGCTGTTGTATGAGTCATAGTAGTATCAGCAGAATCCATCAGCAGAAACACTATCAGTAGAAAACGTTCTTCAGCAGAATCCATCAGTGGAAACGTGCTTTGTGCTTTATCAGCAGAAACATACTTGATGTATTTCCTTAAGCCTTTATGCTGATTCTTCTGATTATTTAATTCCCAACAATCATCACGAGTATCTCATTTCACGGGTTTGAACATGAAGACCCATATGTTCACATTAGGAATTTCACTGACATCGCTGAGACGATTAAGATCAATCAATTCACACATGGGGTGATCTAGCTAACAAGTTCATCAATCATTTCTATCCTCCTTCTAAACCTTCTAATCTCCATACTCAAATCTTTCGATTCCAATAAGCTTTCGATGAATCGTTCAGCGAAGCTTGGGATCGACTTAAGGATTTGCTTGAAAAATGTCCGAATCATGGGGTTTCACCCTTTCATCAGATTGATACTTTCTATAATAGGTTGTGTCATTCCGATCAAGACTCACTCAATTCTGCTGCGGGTGGGAACTTGTTGACTCGTAACAATCAAGAAGCCTTCACCATCATTGAAAATAAAGCTCGAGTGAGGATGGCTAGAAGCAAACTTCAAGCTTCAAATGCTAGTTGCAAAGCTAATGATGAAATCATGAATGCTCTAGCCGCCCTCAATAAGAAACTTGATGTTATGTCTATTGAAAAACCGACTCATCAAGTGAATGCAGTGAATCAATGGTGTTATACTTGTGGTGGTCTACATCCGTATTACGAGTGTCCGGCAACCGGTGCCTATGCTCGTGAGAATGTGTATGCTGCAAACACGGGTGGTAATGGTTACCAACCCCAAGGAAATCGAAATCTTCTCAGCTACCGTTCGAACAATTATCTTGGACCACCCGGTTTCCAAAATCATAATGTGCAAAACCGTACTCATCAAGTCAATCAAAATCAAAATTGAGCTAATCATGGTTTTCATAATCAAAACCAAGGAATTAATCAAAATCGTAATTTTCAAGGGAATCGATATCAAGTCCCGAATCAAGGGAATTTTCATCAAAATCAAGGGAATTTTTAGGGAAATTTTCAAAATGGTAATCATGGAAATCAGAATCATGGAAATTTTCAAAATCTAAATCAGGGTTTTAATCAAAACAATCAAGGGCAAAATTTTAATCAAAATCAAAATATGATTCAAAATCCATCACCCTCGGATGAGATACTTAAGCAAATCATGAAAACCCAAGAGATATTAGCTAAGGAAATACTTAATATTAAGAAATATTTAAATGATCGACCCTCGGGCTCGGGAACTCTTCCAACAAACACGATCACTAACCTGAGGGGTGATGTTAAAGCGATCACAACTCGTAGTGGTGTTTCATACAAGGGACCAACGGCTCCGACTACCTCTTCTTCTCTTCCTCCCAAGGTAGTCGACCATGAAACCGAGGCTACAAAGGATACGGAACTTCCTATTAATAATGGAAGGACCGAAGACATCCAACCTCCGGTTGTCCAGACGTCAAAAGGAAAAGAAAAAGTTGTTTATGAAGCTAAGAAAGAAATTCCCGTCAAGACCAAATTGCCTTATCCGTCTTGACTTAACGATCAAAAGCACCGTGAGAAAGTTAATCATCAAATGGAAAAGTTCTATCAGATCTTTCAAGACTTGCATTTTGATATTAGCTTCGCGGGTGCTATTCTTTTGATGCCAAAATTTGCGTCTATGATCAAGAATCTTTTGAATAATAAAGAGAAATTGTTTGAAATGGCAAAAACCCCATTGAATGAGAATTGCTTGGCGGTTCTCCTAAAAAAGCTTCCCGAAAAGCTTGGAGATCCCGGCAAGTTTCTTATTCCGTGCACTTTTTCGGGGATGGTTCAGTGCTTCGCCTTGGCCGATCTCGGTGCTAGCATTAACCTAATGCCATTATCCACCTGGAAAAAGTTATCTCTTCCCAATTTGACTCCGACTTGCATGACCCTCGAGCTTGCCGACCGTACTACTTCCCGACCAATGGGAATAGCCAAGGATATTTTTGTCAATGTGGGAAAGTTTAATTTCCCTGCCGATTTCGTGGTAGTCGATTTTGATGCCGATCCATGGGTTCCTCTCATTCTCGGGAGAGGATTCCTAAGGACTGGCCGTGCTTTGATATATGTTTACGACGAGGAGATTACCCTTGGTGTTGGAAGTGAAGCTGTTACGTTCAATCTTTACCAAACCGCGCGATACTCCTTCAATTATTATCATATCTCCGTTAATCGAATCGATGTTATTGATGCTACTACGGAGGAGTATTCTCAAGAGCTTCTCGGTTTTATAAACAATGCTTCGAGTGACAATCCCACTCCTTCTTCAGAACCAATCATCTCCGAATCTTCCCCTTCCCTCACTCTGTTTGAGGGAGGTGAATTTAATTTGGAACATGTTGATGAGTTTCTTGTTGTTGATACGTCTTCTTCACCGGAAGTCGATGATTCCTATCGTGATCCGGAGGGGGGCATTCTTTTTCTTGAAAAACTTTAAATGAAGACCTGACCCCTTCTTCCCCTATGATGGACCTTAAAATGGCATATGTTAAAGAAGTTAAGTCGTCTATTGAGAATCGTTCGGTGCTCGAGCTCAAGGATTTACCTCCTCATCTTGAATATGCTTTCTCAGAAGAGACCAATAAATTGCCCGTCATCATTTCCAAAGGCCTAAAAGATGAGGAGAAGACCCGACTCTTAGATGTGCTCAAGAAGCATAAAAGTGCCATGATGCGTGGAATTGCACCCTCGCAAAAGGTTTTACCTCTCAAAGGATCTTGAGAAGCTTGCAATCCCCACCAGGCAGTGTACCTGACCGTTGTAGTATAGTATAGTGACAAGTACCGGGGGATTGATCGTTCAACTCAAAGAATAACGTTAGGGTTAAAACTCACTATAACTAGGTCTAGAGATAAGTGATGATTCTTTTTGTATTTTTATATTTTAAATGAAAGCAAGTAAAATCTATGTTTTGAAAGGAGTGGGCGGAATTAGTTTCTAATCAACTAACCCAAATAACTAAAGATGCAATCAAAATAAAATAAACTAAACTTAAACTAATGACGAAAACAATAATGAGAGAAAATGCGTTTACTTAGATGTCACTACTCCCTAGCTATATTTTACCGGTTGATTAGTTTGTTACAATTGCATGGATGACGGGTTATATTCCTTAATACCATTCATAGGGCCATGTACGATCTTCAATAACTCTATAAGCTTCTACCTCTTCTTATGTCGAGCTGACTACTAGCTCCTAAAATGGTCTCATTAGTAGTTACCTATGCATTAAATACAACCAATATATCGTAGTACACCTCCGATCATGTTTCTTAAGACGTTCAAGCAAGTTACCAATTGGAAGTCTGCCAGTTTTCTTAATCCTAACATCGAATTTATTCATCCACAACAATTATAAACAAACAACCAACCCATAATTAATATCTAAGTTTCATTACATCTAAGCAAACACAACGAAAACCTAGCCTAGCATATTAAAGAGAAGACAAGCTTAAGATATAATCAAACAACACATAGACATATTGAATGATTTGATGAAAGACTTATCTTCAATTAAGCATGGATGAAACAAGGGTTTGAAACCCTCAAAATATCAGTAAAATTCGTCTTGGGTTTACTCCTTTCAAAGTTGCAAACAATGAATGAAAACTAGAAAACTATATATAGATTTTACATCATGACGGCGTCAAGAGTTAGGTCTGATGCCGTCAACTCGCCGCCAAAATAATACTCGTATTGCCTAGATCTACTTCTGACACCGTCACTCTTTACATACTATGGGCCATCTCTCTTTGTGTTATACATGACGGCCTTGGCGACCCCTAAAGGGTGACGCTGTCACGAACTCTTTAGAAAACTCTTTGGCGCGTCAAGTGTAATTGATTTATCCACCTCTTTGTCAAGTCTTGACGCCGTCACTAGCATCCTGTGACGCCGTCATGCATAATTTCCAGCATGATTTTGAGACTTTGTCGTTTTCTTCACTTTTTCGCTTCAAAAACGTCCAAAATGCTTCATTTTGTAAATTTACTCTCAAAAGTACCTAAAATGACAAAAGAAACGATTTAGGGCAATATTTGATCAAATAATCTCGACTTTGGCCTTAAATGACCCCCCAAAAGCGGTACACTTTTTGCTTCATCAAATACCCTTACAAGTTAGGGGTCATTTAACACTAATATAAAAGTAATTGCAACAAATAATCGTTCCACTTCAACCAAAAATAAAGCACGGAAATTATACACTGGTACCTCACAAATAGTGTTTAGATACTCACATCTCTCGGGTGTAATAAAGTATATATCACAATATTGAAATGGAAAACATCTCTCACTACCTGTCATAGCAAATAGATTACCATAGCCTTGGGAAATGATCAAACCTCTACCACTTGGCGTAAGCACCTAAGATAAACTATCAAAGAGGTCTTTTAAAGGGTTGTAACGTGAGGTGTAGGGATATGGTAAACACGGTTTTGTTGGATAAAGGCAATATTTACTGGTGGCGAGTTAATCATCTTGGTCAATTACATGTAAAATGTGGCGTTGCTAAGCCAAGACTCGACTCGACTCAAGCTAATCAAAAACTAACAAAAACATAAAATAAACATAAAATGAAACGAGATGGTATCTTTTTCTATTTTTTTTCTTTTTTTCTTGATTTTTTTTTTTTTTTTTTTTTTTTACTTAAAGGTAAATTTTATTAAGTAAAGAAGAGCCATAAAGGCAGTACATGAATTTAAGGTGCAAAGTGTTAGCAAGAACTAGAACACATCCCTAGCCTTAACACTTAAACACCACAAAAAAAGATGGCATAGGACAATTCCCTAGCTCAATAACATAATCTGCAAACTAAAGGAACAAATAACAACAAGAAATATAAACTAAAAGCTAAAAATGTAGAATGAAGACCAAGCTCAAACTGAAAAGTCCAAAGTACTTCTGCATCATTGGAAATCAGAGGGACCAACCAAAGAAGTCCAAAACAGCACAATACCTTAGACTCAATAGAAATCATGCTCCATTCCACATATTAGCGGAACCACATAATCCATGCCATCTAAGAATCACCAAACAGTCATCACTAAGGCCAAAATAGGAGACCATACAGAACCAATAAATACATAAAAGGGAAGTGCTAGAGTAGCTATTTTGGATTATTTGCCTCCTTAAAAACCTTTTTATGTAAAACCCAGAGGGTAAAACCATAAAAAGGACAAAAAGAGCACAACATAATCCAAAACCTTCCCAAACTCCATGAAACATCTTCACTGCAACAACTCTCTAAACAGCATCATAACAACACCACTCAAATACATCCAGCAAGAATCAGCAAACAGCATCATAACATCACCACTTAACTCCATCCAGAAGAATCAGTAAACAGCATAGCTACATGTATAGAACCTGTAACTACTAGCAACATAATTCTCACCAATAAAAGGGTCAAAACATTTATTACACAACCAAAAACCAGTTCCTTCATGGATGTAAAGGAACCAAGAGAAGCAGAATAGAAAAGCAAACCTCATGGAAGACATATTAGAGACCAAACCTCTCATTCACCAAATCATTCACCATCCTCCTATAATACTCACTCCTACCCAAAGGAATATTCCATATTAAAGCAGCTTTATACACATTAGAAGTGTACTTGAATTTAAGCCCCATTAATTTCATTCTAACAGTGTTCACAATTTCATTGAAAACACTAACATCATCTCTACTCAACTGGTTAACCCTTTTATTATTTCTTTCATGCCAGATAGAGTAGACAGCAGCACTTAAGACCAATATTTGGATCACATTCCATATAGTGTTAGCTGCAGGCTTATTAACAATAACTGATATCACTCTAGCCCATTCATTACCCACATTATCCATCTCAGCCATAGGTTTAAGCCTATCCCACACTTATTTAGAAAAATCACAAGAGAAAAAAGGTGACTGTGAGTTTCATCATGCTGGTTGCACAACAAACATCTTTTATAAGTAACCTCAAACCATCTAGCCAACCTATCTCTAGTCTTAAGTCTTCCTTTTATAGCTGTCCATAGGATAAAAGCATATCTAGGGATACATTGAGAGAACCAAACATGTTTGTGCCATATGACTTCAGGATCATCATCTCTAATATCCTTCCACACTCCACTGATAGAAAACTCCACTTCCTTACCTTTTTTATTAACCCAAACAATTCTGTCCTTTTTGCTAACATCAAGGGAAGGAACAGAGATATTGTTAAGGAACACAAACCTACTAATCCATTCCACTGGCCATAACCACCCTTGATCATCAATGAAATCAAACACTTTAGATTTAGAATTCATGTTAGCCAATTCAAGATCATTCAGCTTATTCACATCACAGAGAGGACCCAAATTATGCCATTTATCATACCACATATAGCAATCTTTACCATTTCCAATTTTGACCCAAATAAACTTCCTAACCAGATTCCTCAAATCAAGTAACTTTTTCCAACTCCAAGGCATTCCTTTCCTAGGCTCAATACTCCAAATACTTTTACCCCTGAGCCTATTCACATATATCCAATTAACCCATAAAGAATCCTTTTTAATCACAATATTCCAAAGATGTTTAATCATAAGAGCTTTATTCCAAAGGTTCACAGATTTAACCCCTAGGCCACCTTGGCTTTTAGGTTTACAAACATCCTTCCAGGCTACACTAGCTTTACCATGAGCACTATCACCCCTATTCCACAAGAATCTTTTAAACATCTTATCAATCTTATCACATACAGTAGCAGGCATAATAAACAGAGAAGACCAATACACTTGTATGGAAGCTAATACAGAGGAAATAAGTTGCAATCTACCAGCCAAAGATAAACTTTTGTTTCTCCAATCACATATTCTTTTGTCCACAATATCAAGCAGCACTTTACAGTCATTAATTTTCAAACCTTTAGACACTAGAGGAACCCCTAGATATCTAATAGGTAAGCTACCTTCTCTAAAGGGCATAACCATTTTAATGCTAGCTATCTCATCACATGTCATGTTTTTGCTAAAAAATGCTTCACTTTTTCCCATACTAGGATAAAGGCCAGAAGACATACCAAATTCATCAAGACCTCTTCTAAACACAGAAGCAGAAATCAAATCTCCATGGCACATCATAAGAATATCATCAGCAAGAAATAAACTTGTAATCTTGAGATCTTTACATCCCCCATGATACTGAAATTTCTTCTCTGCTTTCACTTGTCTTTTAATCATGAGATTCAAGAATTCCATAACTAAAGTAAAGAGATAAGGGGATATGGGATCCCCCTGTCTCAAGCCCTTTCCAGCCTTAAAGAACCCATGAGTATCACCATTAATGCAAATAGAAAAGTGAGCAGAAGTTAAGCAAACCATAATCTACTGAATCATCACAGGGTGAAATCCAAATTCACTTAAAATAAATTCCAGAAAAGACCAGCTCACAGTATCATAAGCTTTAAGAATATCAACTTTGAAAGTACACCTTTTTGCCCCCCAATTCCAATCATAACCTCTCATGAATTCTTGAGTTAAAAGAATTTTATCACAAATCTGTCTACCAGGTATGAAGGCACTTTGGTTAACATCAACCAAACAATTCAAAACTCTCTTAATTCTATTTGTAATCACTTTGCTTATGGTTTTATAGATCACATTACAGCAAAGCAGGATTCTTGCATTTAGGAATGAGAGATATAAGAGTAGAGTTTACCTCCCCAAGCAGCTTTCCACTCATGGAAAACTCTTTGACAGCTTCACAAACATCATTTCCCACCACCTTCCATGCAGCTTTAAAGAATTTAGAGGTATAACCATCAGGGCCAGAAGCTTTATCATCATCAATATCAAACAAAGCTACTTTGATCTCATCATCATTAACATTAGCAATCAAATCCAAAGCAACCTCAGTATCCAGCCTGTTAGTGAATAGGCTACTAGGATCATCAATAGGGTATATATCACTGCTCTCCCCAAAAACACATTTAAAATGTTCAACAAAACATTTAGCAATATCATCCCCAGTGAAAGCATTACCTTGCACATATTTGATATCCTCAATTCTATTTCTGCCAATCCTTCCCTTCACAAAATTATGAAAAAAAGTATTATTCAGATCACCTTCTTTCAGCCATTCAATCCTATGTTTTTGTTTCAGAACTTTTTTCTCATCAATTAAAGCATTCTTATAAGCAGCAGCATAAACCATCTCATCTTATCTCAAGCTAACATTATAAGGATCCTTATCCAAACTGCATTGAACCCTTTCTAACTCAGCTTTAAGAATCTTAACTTTATCAAACACATTCCCATTGTTTCTATTTAGGCTTCTTAAATGACTTTTCATAGCTTTCAGTCTTTTCACTAGAACAAACATCTTATACCCTTTAACAGGCACATTCCAATTATCCTTAACAAGCTTCATAAATTCCCTTTTATTAGTCAAGTAATTCATAAACCTAAAAGCTCTACCCTTTCTCCTCATAATTTTAACTTCAGGCATCATAAGAATAGCAGGAGAGTGATCAGAGGACAAAAAAGGTAAGAATTTAGCAGAGCTTTCAGGATATTTAGTCACAAAACTATCATTACCCATAATTCTATCAAACTTCTTTAAAATACCTTCTCTTGGATTATTTCTCTTTTGAATCTAAGTAAAGAACATTCCACTACTACTAATATCATCCATACTAAGATTTCTAACAAAATCTCTAAAATCTTGCATTCCCAGATCTTTCTTCATATTAAATGTCACACCCCAAAAATGGCGCAGCGGAATGTCATTTAATGGGTATGACTCCATAGACATGAACACAAGGCGTCAAAATAGAGAAATACTAAATTTCAACATCACCTCATAAGTCAAGTTACAATTATCCCAAGAGTCGGGTGAAACAATTCATAATACATAAGTTCACAAAATGATCAAGTCTTAAGGCAATAAGCTTAATGCATAACTCTTCGGGAACTCAGTCCGGAAAGGTCTTGTCTTATGTATGGTAGGCCAGGCCAAAACTCAACCTTCTAATGCAACTTCATTCTTAACACCTGAAAATGGATACTCGAAAACGTCAACATAAAGTTGGTGAGCTCGCAGGTTTAAGAGTTAAACCACGAAGCTGTGAAATAAGTATAGTAGGACAATAGTGAGCAAGATATACGCATATATGCATTTAAATGAAACATGATGCTAGCGACAACTGAACCTGCCAATAATGTTACACACATGTTACCAATAGTGGGGAGCTACCCCAGATAGTACTATCTAATGTTTCAGCTCCTACGCGGAGTTAAACAGTTGCGCATACATGAAACACAGTTTGATAATCCCAATGAGTCACATATTGCAATCAAACGCACGTATTGTCCAAAAACATGTAAACAGTTTATCACAGCATGAAATCAGTTAGAAACCATTTGAGTACCATTTTCCCCCAAGGAAAACATATAAAAAGGGGCTACGAAAACTCACCTTAGTAATACAGCAGTCTATAAGCGGTAGTCAAGTAGAAATAGTTGATGGCACTGACATGCGACCTAGATTAATATGACAAGTCTTAGTCTAATAGCTCATCATTTTTTTTTTTTTTTTACTCGATGTGAAACAATTAAATAAGTTTGAAAATCTTTAAGTGTTGTGTTATCGTTGCTTGTGTGGCAATGCTTAAAGTTCAAAAACAAGGGCTTCCTAAGTGTTATTAAGTTGTGTATGTTATATATATAGAGAATATACGTCGAATAAGTCTTTGTTTTAGAAACAACCGAAAGATTAACACGAGATTTATATCGATATATAGTTACATAAATAATAGATGTTGTCGTTAAACGATGATACTTATTTAGCTACGAGTATATATTTTATATGAAAAGTTTGATGGTAAATTAACAGTATAACATCTTTATTCCTATTAACTTTATGGAATATATCTTCCAAATATAAGTTGAGTCAAAAAGATTTAAAAATGAGTGATAAAATTTTTGGAAAATATACTATGTTCATTGGGTTAGCTACAATTAATAAACTAAGTCCAATAACTAAAAATTAGTAGCAAAGAAGTCCAAAAGATACTAACAAAATATAGAAAGCAGCGAGATTCGAACCCGAGGCTGTGGGTTCATAACCACGCAGCTCACCACTGGGCTAGATGCTTCCTTGTGAATATTTAGTATATATTTGCTACTTAAATGTCTACTCGACTGTGATATATCATTTCTCTGTGAATGAAACATTTTATGTTTGCATTTGGTTTTTGTTTCCTTGGATGCATCTTTCGTTAATAAGCTCGAGAGACCAAACTTAAGATGTAAAGTTTTTAGTTTCTTTTAGTTGCTTAAAGTCAAAACATTTTATATAATCTTAAAGCTTATATATGTATACGAACTATATATATAAAAGAAAACAAGCTCTAGCTTATTTTTAAGTCCTTGTTTATATAATACATAGTTTTTCAAACACCACACAAGCTCAACAACACAACCTCTTTAGGTATTCATGTATGTATGTCTAACGAAATATAATGGAGAAACACACTTTCTAGTTTTGTTTTCAAAGAGTTTCAACAAGATACTTTGACATATTAACATACATTCTTCATTTTTTTTGCACTTTGTAAACCAAAAAGGAACATAACTAAAATGGTTTTGTGTCCTTACAATGAGTTGTAGTCGAGTAAGAAAAGTAGGGAGGAGAACCAAAAGCTTAATCCTCAACCAACCAACTCCAAATTTACCCAAGTTCCAAGCCTTTTTACCCAGGATTTTAAGCACACACCCTTAACCAACAACTATGAACCAAGCAAGAAAACTCCAAGATTTTTTTTTCGTAACCGATTCCTAATGTATAAGTGAGTGAATGTATTTGTTTTGCAAGTGCAAGAAAAAAAAATAACTACAAAGACCCTCCTTATATGGCCAACAAAGGTATGGTTTGTGGATTTTTTTAATTAAGCTAAACACTAGCTACAAAATAATAATAATGGGGGTGGCGTTTGGTTATAAATTGCCGAACAAAAGGGAGACACAAATTGGTCAAGCACACAATTTGTATAGTCATGGTCTTTCTTTTGAATTTTTGGTACAAGCTTGGTCAAAGTTTCAAATATAGGTTACTATTGTTAGGGAGGGGCGGCTGAGTTTGAAAAATAAGTGAGATTATGTGATGATTTTATATAAAATTTATTTAGTGGGTGTATTGGGTAATAAAAATAGGTATGGGGTAATAGTTTTTGCGATTAAAGTTAAATACGTATAATTAAGTGGGCCTAATAAAAGACTTATAGGTGTAAGAAAATAATCTTTTTGCACTTTTGTAGTAATATAGGGAATGTAAGAATGTATAAAAAAAATATTGTTAGGTGTGTCGGGTTTGTTGGGTGTTCATTTAAATTGTGAAAAGCGTTTATTAAATTAATACTTGCGAGTAAATAAAGATGCAATTGCCCTAGCAAATAAATTAAGAATTTGAGTAGTGGCAGGGTTCCGTAATGTTGTAGACAAAATTTAGTCTAAAGTCATAGTACACAAAGAGTGTTATTGTTTTAATTAAATAGATTTACGTAAAGGTAATTATGTAAACTTTCAAATTAAATATATTTTAAGCCTGAGGTTGAGTAAAGACCTGGAAAATTGTGGGTTGTTATATTAAAACAGTTAGAATTCTCATTATGGTGCAGGGTACTATTGAAGTCACCCAATAACACCCACGGAGATTCATTCACAACAGTCTTATGCTCAATCAAATTCTTCCATAAAACCATTCTTTCCTTAACTGTGTTGTCTCCATACACAAAAGAGACAAACATAGTCAAATTACTCTTTCTATTAGTAACCAAGAAGTGCATAACTTGGCTAGTTTAAGACAGTAAAGAAGCACAAAGAATACCAGGATCCCACCCCATAGCTATTCTGCACCCTTTAGGACTGTCAACAGAGTTGGAGACCCAACTCCAATTACTAAAGACCTCATTACAAACATTATTGACAAATTTCTTTCTTAATTATGTTTCTAAAATACCACACATAATAATACTATTATTCCTAATAATCTTTTTAACCTCATCTTGTCTAAGGGTGTCACAAATCCCATTGACATTCCATGAAGCTATATTCAATATCATTAAAAAATTGAGGAACTAGATGCAATGTCATTTTGCATCTGAGTAGCATTACTTTCAACCACATTTGAGGTTATATCTTGTGTTATAAACATAGCATTACCATGAGATTCCTTAGCCACTTCTTCATCCATAATATATACTACTCCTTGTTCAAACTGCTTCCTAATCATCTCATCCACCTTAAGGCCAACAAGGCTTTCAAATTGTTGAACCATTTCTTCTGCCCAAGTGTTTCTAACCCCATCAGTTAGTACTAATTCAGACAGAAAGAACAGCTCAACCTCAGCCTTTTGCCTCTCTTTAACCCAACCATCAATAATCTCAATCTCATTTCTGTAACACTCATCATAAGCCTTCATGTAAGCTTGATTATGTGTCATGCCAGATTCCTTCACAATCTCTTTGCACAATTCATCAGCATTCATCTTTGCATTCAAAGTTGTATTAGTGTGTCCATGACTAATATCCTTTTGTAACTTGGATATTCTCCATTTCAAGCCTTCCATCATCCTACTTTTAGCTTTAGCATTACTCTTCTCTTCATAGTACTTACATAAATCTTTAGTCCATCCAATCTTCTCACTCTCAGCAATTTGCATACCTAAATCACATGTTAAATCAATTTTCTTTCTCATTTGAATCCATTCTTCACCTTCTACTTCCACATTATTCATATCCTCCTTAGCTAATACATCAAAACTATTCTTAGTGTTAATTTCATTTTGTTTAGTATCTTTGTTTTTACCACTGCCATGAATTCCAGTTGCTTCTTTACCTTTGCTACCATTACTACCCTTTTTGTTACCATCAAACACTAACCCATCATCAATCTTTTTACCACCATTACCCACAGGCACATATCTCATGTTATTAACTTCCTTACTACTTCTTTGAGTCATATCACCTCTCCCAGTCATACCACCTCTGCCCATAATACCATCTCTACCCCTATTACCATATCCACCCCTATTCATCACATTCCCATTAGTTTGTTGCCACTATTTCTGCTAGTACTAGCACTATTATTAGCATACCTCCTAACATCTTGCCACTGACCTTCACCTGAATTACTTTCACCCATTTTACCAATATTATTCCTAATCTCAGTAACCTTCACACCTTTCTCACCCACATCAACTTTCTTTTTACCACAAACTTTATCCTCGTGTCCAAACACTTTACAAGAAGAACAATGTGGAGGTCTCCAAGCATATTTGACTTTGAGATCCATAGACTTCCCCATTTTCTCATAACAAACCTCAGCACTTTCAACCAACTCATTAGCAGCATCCACTTCAATAAGAACTCTAGCAAAACTTGCTCTCCCATACCCTTTTTCACACATTGAAGTTGTTATTCTGTCTATAATAATAGGATTTCCAACCCCACTAGCAATTCTACTTATACCCTGGACAGTCCATGCTTCAAGTGGAACATTCATGAGCTTAACCCATATTGGAACTTTAGATGGCTCTGGCCTCTCCATACATAGCCCCGCTTCCCATTTTTGGACAAAGAAAAGTTTGTTATCAACAAGCCAAGGCCCATTCTCTAGAACAAAATTCAACCCTTCCACAGATCTAAATTTAAGAAACAATAGCCCACATTCATTAGTGATGATCTCAGCTAACTGATGGGTTCTCCACATCCTTCTCAAATGTCCAGATATCTCATTGTAATTCATCTTTAAACCAACAAAATACCCTACAAGAGTTAGATCCCATTTTTTACTACCCTCCTCAATAACAGGGTCCATATCAATCACAACCCTACCCTTATCATTAGTCCTAACAGGCACTTTAGACAGTTTATTATTTCCATAACCAGATAACCCTTTAAATGCAGAAGCAAATGAAACATCATTTTGAACAAACCTTTCTGAGATAACAGTATCACTTTCTTAGTTCCCATATCATTCTTAGCATCTCCTTGTTTCACATTTCCATTTAAACTAGGCCATTCAGTTCTATCCCCAACTCCATTCAAGTTACTAATATCCTTATTGTTAGCAAGACTACCATGATTAACAAAACTTGGATTTAAAACAGGGTTCTCAGCAAAAGGAATAGGCATCTCTTTACTATGACTATTAGCTAGATAATCACTAACCTTAGCCACATTAGAATCATTAGCATACACATTACCCTTATCCATAACACTAGAATAATTACTAACATTACCATTAACAAAACCAGAAACAATATGATCCTTACCCTGACTCTTAGCCCCATGGTTTGACCCACCATCAATCCCAGTCAAACCTTGAGAACTATGAGACACAGCAGCATCATCATTCCCCCCAACACTTCCCAAATCATCATCCTTAACCTCCATATCCTCTGTATCATCACCTTCAAATTCCATACCATCCATATCTTTAGACAAACTCTTATTCTTACCACTACCTTTTTTATTATTCTTCTTCACACCCAATGAACCATTGACTGCTTATTATCATTCCCAGAATTCCTAGTATTTCTCTTAGATCTTACAAACTCATTAGACCCAGGATGAGGTGGAATAGAGATAGGGTTAGTTAGATCTGGATTAGGGTTTTTTGGATCTGGGTTTGGAGGATGAGGATTCAATTCAGACATGATTCAAAGAAGAAATCAGACAGAAATCATCCTAGGTTAAGGTTTGAGAATGATTGTAAATGATATTAATGAGTAATGAAAATTATTGAAAAAAGTGATACGGACAAATAGTGTATAACAGAAATAAAATGAATTAATTTTAGGACAAGAGTGAATGAATAATGTAAGAAAATTATATGGATGTGTAGATCATGAACAGTAGAACACAGAACAAAAATCAAAATCAAAATCCAATGCTGAAATTGAATTTAGATGATGAATTTCATCATAAAATGTGAAAGCTTCTTAGAGAGAGAAAGTAACACTCTTCCCCTACCATCCAAAATAATACATCATAGGAGAGTTGCATTCCCCTTACACTTGAACTTTTACATACTTTACAATCAACTATTCCAATGACTCGAATTAATATAATTAAAATACTTTGAGTACTTTTTAAGATTAACGCACATATGGAGGTAATGGTTGACGTCTTCCCCAATACTCCATAACAATAGTACTTTACCCATGAGTCCCAATCGTCCCAAAACAATATGTACAAGATATGACACGACTTAGCAACCATGTAATCAATTAGACGATTAACTAAGGGTTTAAACAATTAACAATAATGCACTAAAGATGAGTGCATACACGGAAGGCTAAGGCGATTTGGTTGCACATTTGGGGTGGATTGTAAACAAATTCTATCTTTAAGTAAAAATGAGTACAACGAAAAAGATAGGCTCGGAGGGGTGTACTAGGGGTATCGTGTACTAAAAATGAGTACAACACAAAGGTGTGGGAAAATTAATTGGCTTTATTAGTCAAGTAATTATGACTTCATTGGTCAAGTAATTATGATACGGGTTTAACACAAGGGTGATCCTAATACCTCTTATCGTCTATTAAATCCTAACTACGCGAATGTAGTCTCACTAGCGGTCTCGGGATGCATCACTAACGCAAGTTCTAGAATCTAAGTACTACCGGTACACTCATAAGCACTAATAATGAATACTTTTCCTAACAAATCTAAAGGCGAACCTCACATATTTGGGTGGAAAATTTTTTGAGTGGTACGGTTTTTGTGCTAGTCATACAACTCCTATCGATGAGACGCTCATTAAGGCTAAAGCTTCACTCCTAAATGTTGTAAAAAAATTTAAATTTAGCGCTAAAATTGCCCTAACAAGTATTTTTCTTAGTTTCATTACACACCTACTATTGAACAAACAAACTCAAGCGTAATTGTATTCTCTAAGGTATCATCATTTACCCACCCCTTACACTTAGGCTGAACATTGTCCCCAATGTTAAATAAAAAGGATTTAAAATTAATGAAGGTAAAAGAATGAAAACAATTACTCCCCTTATTCGTTCGGTGTGGATAAATGGATAAATCATCTTCTTGTCCTCCTCCAAGAAAATGAACGTTGAAAGCTTCCATCCATAAATATAAATCATCTTCTTGTCCAATATAACATGTTAAACCTGAGAAAACAATCATGGCAAACCTCGCGTAAAATCGGTGGCAATCTATATATATATATATATATATATATATATATATATATATATATATATATATATATATATATATAAGGATATAATGCTTGTGGAATGAATGTTTGCAGATTTCCTAGAGTTTATAAAGCTAAAGAATTAACAAAAACTTTGAGACTCCGTTAGAAAAACAAAACTTGCAAAATTTTTCAGAATTTTTACACCTGACGTCGTCAGAGTGTTCTGACAGAAATCTCATGTTAAGTTTCCAGAAAATTTCTGGAAAAACTCTTAATTCCTGGAATTCCTGCAAAAACATCATTATGACTCGATACAAGCATTTGACTCAAACAAATACTGATATACATGTTCATTTAATATTGTTGTGGCTCATGTTCAATTTCCGTTCTTAAAAACAAATTTAGGTTTCCCTTACACTTATCTTTTGCGAAATACTTTTTTATGAAGTTAAGACAAACAACAAGGTTAAGCATTTTCACAATTGATTATGAATCATGATCCACAAACAATAAAAATAAAGCATTCATGTGGAAGCAAATAAAATCAAACAAACAAAACAAATAAAACACGGGTGGCCTCCCAAGAAGCGCTTTTCTTTATTTATGAGTCTTGTAGCTAGACTCAAGGTACGGGCTACATTTTCCTTTCTCACTTTTCAATTGATTCTCTTAACCTTTGAACTACTTCTATGTCAACTTTATACTTAGGTCCAAGGGTTAAACAATTCTTATAGTAAAGGCTCCTCTTCTCCCAAACAAAATTCATTCCTTTATTCTTATCTTCTTCGTTAATGTCCTCGATTGCATTAATGTTATCCATATCAAGTTGAGGCACATAACGAAATTCCTTCATTTTATTAGGCATTCTATAGGTGATCCAATCGATTCCATTAGAAAATTGGACCGTTCTTTCTATTTGATCATGTTTTAACTTGGACTCCTCAATAAATGACTTACCTAATACCACATGGGATAAGTGACAATCTATAATATTGGCCAAGTCTTCAACAACCATAAAGTCCACGATATAAGTAAAGTTCCCAACAAAGACATGTAGACCTTTGACTCTCTCGACAAAATTACAAACTCCACCGGGGTATTTGGGATCTTTCCTAGGTCCAAGTCTTGTTTTTACTAGCTCATTATAGACACTCGAAGACATAATGTTGACTGGGGATTCAAAATCGATGTAGGCTTGATTAATGCATTTATGCCCAATCATACATGATATCTTCACATTCTTATGGTCACCTCTTTTAATCTTAGGGTCAATCTTAACAAAGAGAGGCCTAGGGTTATCAATGATATTGTTATAATAAGTGATTTCCTCCTCAGTAGGATATAAATTGAAATAATAATCATCTAAACCCTCCTCTTCTTCTTCCTTAACATCTTCTACAATTGCCAAGTTATTGGGTTCAAGTTCCTAATCTAAGTCCATGGCTATTGCTAAGTCATTAAGCACATAGTCAAGCTCAATATCAACCAATCTATTGAGTTCTCTAAGTTCCCTAATCTCATTCTCAATCTGTTCACGCAACAAAGCAACCTCGCTAGGTGAAAGGGGTGAATTCACGTTTTCCATAGTGGCCAACGGATTAACTAATGAGGTTTATACTAACAAACACACAAAGAAAAAATAGACTAAAGAAAATGATGGATCGTAGTTTTATGTTGATATTGTGATTCGGGAGATCGTGTTTGGTGGAAGAAGATGAAAGCCATAGTTAGAGAGAGAGAGTAGAGAGAGAAGGGAATACTATGTGTTTTATTGAAATAAGAAAGATGAAAGGTTTTACACACTAGTCTCACCCCTCCATGGAAGTATGGAGGGGGTATTAATAGGTCAACAAACACATAACTTTACAATAATGACGCTTCTAGTCCATGTGTTTGTGCCTTTCAAGATAGCTAATGTAATCCCGTAAATGTCGTTCCATTTACGTGTTAGGATTATAAACTTTGATCCTAACAATCTTCCCCCAATGGGGCGACATAAGGGATTACTTACAACACTTCCTACAAGTACAAATACAAATAAAGAAAGGTCTTCATCGGCTCTTCA
The DNA here is from genome assembly GCA_030686995.1 of Artemisia argyi. Lineage (NCBI taxonomy): Eukaryota > Viridiplantae > Streptophyta > Magnoliopsida > Asterales > Asteraceae > Artemisia > Artemisia argyi. The sequence continues at coordinate 41,620,351 of CM060687.1, forward strand.
AGTGTAGAGGATGACTACAGTTGACGCTCTTTGTCTTCATCTTGTACCTCGACTTGAGAACTTTTTCTTCACTTATAGGCAAATGATGTATTATGCATGAAATGGATTAACTTCCCCCCAATTCATGCTGCATGTCTTTAGCGGCTTCTTTGTACACTTCTTTTTGGCGAAGTTTCTGAATCAGCTTCCCCCAAACTGACAACCGTCTTTAGCAGATTCGAAACTTAGATGTAGTCAACATGTCTTCTAGCTTTTGAAGTTTTGAGTACGCAGCGGAATTTGTAGATGACATCATAAACCACACCAAGCAAATCTGACTAGTCACTTAATCACAGTTATGCTCAATGCGGAAGCTCCGTTCGGGGGTAACATGCAAGAAATCAGCAAGATCTTCTCACATATCCAGGCTACTCACACTTCACAACCCGCGAGAGTTGAAACGATTACACCAAAATCACAAAATTGAACCACTGATCATCTCTGCGGACGTCTCTCCGGTAGTAATAAAATTGTAAGCTCGATCATGTAAGTCTATTATGCGTCCCTGATGTGCACATTTCTTCCCCCTAATTGCAGAACCTCGTGGAAAATGAGTGTTTTCGCAAAAAAGTCAAGAAAAGTCAAAGAAAGCAAAGAACATCCACTCTCTCTTCCCCTACGATGTCGTCGCAGAATCGGAAGCATACTGAGAGGATCACTTGATTTAATAACACACTATGAGGTGTTGGACCTTTATAATGCGTATATGTGATACTTTGAGTGAATATGATTAAGTATGCGGAATCTACTTAACCACACTTAGACTGTTTATTGGAAATGGAACTGTGATGCTTGTGTTTATTTAACAAAGAACAATGAAAGTATTTCACCAAACGATTCAATATTATTCAGAATAATACGAGTGATCTTCACTATCACTAGGGTTACAAAGACCTTGAATCTTGTGTTTTGTTCTATTGTTGTATGTATATATCTATATCTATCACACGCACATGCATATATATACACATATCTAAGATCTTCCTTTTATAGTCCAAGGAAAGATCTTTTACAATCTATATGACTCATCTTAAATACTAGCTTATGACTAAGCTTCATTCTAGCTAGTTGATGACTTATCATGTCAGTCATTAAGATACAACATGTATGTAGGATTACAACTCACTTGGAGTGTTCAATTTGATGACTACAACAAAGATATTTTTCTTGTATATGAGTCAGTAAAATAAGTTGTACTTATCTACATAGCTGTTCGTATGAGTCATAGTAGCATCAGCAGAATCCATCAGCAGAAACACTATCAATAGAAACCTTCTTCAGCAGAATCCATCAGTGGAAACGTGCTTTGTGCTTTATCAGCAGAAACATATTTGATGTATTTCCTTAAATCTTTATGCTGATTCTTCTGATTATTTAATTCCCAACAATCCTCCCCTAAACATGTGAATTACATTCAAACATGTTTTTCTGAATTAAATGAGGACTTTGAAAAGATCTTTCAAACACTTTATTGTCAGACTGTGATCTGAACTTTATTCTCTTTTGAGTGATTGAATGTCTTTCTCTGTAACTCATCTGCTTTCTTTTCTTTGTTCCAATCTTGGACTAAAAGATGGTGCAATTTTCAACTTGAAGAATTTATAAGAGTCAATGATGCTGTGTATCTTGGATGCTTGTTCCAAGAAGTAGAAATCATCTTTCAGCATGTCTTTTGAAGTGATGAACAAACGTAATGAACTGAACTTGAAACCTTTCATCTTTTGATCTAGATAGAACTTTCTCCTATCAGCTTTGTTCTTGTTCTTTATCAGTAGAAACCATGTCATCATCTTGTAAGCTCATATCTTTTCCTTCTTTTTCTTTGGTTAATCTTCCTTTAAAGGGCTTTTGTAACCTCCCCTTAGATTTATTTCTCTCCTGAGCAATTTCCTCCCCTGTTTGGAAGATCTCTCACACTCATATCACATCATCTGATCTAGCAATTTCCATGTTTTCAGACAATTTGTACATGAAGCCATCAATTCCTTAAGAGTTTAAATGCTGCCCTCATCACTTCTAGGTGTGTAACCTCCTATGAGTGGTGAATCACTGAGCATGGACTCATAATCCATCATTAGATGATTTTCTAAGCCTCTTTGAAAATCCTTTTTAAGAAATATTTGATTTAGCAGTATGAACATGATTTTATGATTAAAAATCATACTGCTTCTAACCATTTTGAAGGGATTAAGTGTGGTAACTAACACTTAATCAAAATTTCGGTTTAAAGCAACCTATGGTTGTGTGAGAACCAATGTTTTCAGTTATAAATAACTGCCTGTGTATAGATAAACCTATTCAAAAGGCTTTCTTTACAGGGTTTCCAGCTCGTGGCATTTGTTACCTCTAACACAAGTGTTAGATTCACTGTTGCTCGCTGTTCTTTCTATCAGATATCCGTAGATTAGTCACATTATACTTGAGAATATAAAATGATAGAAAGTGAGTTGTATCAGTTAATAACTGATCAACTAATTTATCAATTCAATGTGAAACATCATAATCAGGTTCCAAGAAAGAAGTTTTAAGGAGTTTTGAAATCCCAAACTCTTTCTATAATGAACCTATTATATCAGCAGCAGTGATCAGCATTCAGCAGCAATGATCATAAATTTGTTGCTTATAGATTTCTGATACGTGGGAATCGCAACAGGCTTTACCTCTCGAGGGATCTCGAGAAGCTTACAACCCCCACCAGGCAGTGTACCTGATCGTTGTAGTATAGTATAGTGACAAGTACCGGGGGATTGATCGTTCAGCTTAGGAATAGTGTCGCTAGGATTAGAAAGCCTAAATACTAGTTCTAAAGGTGAGGGATGATTATTTTTGTATTTTTATATTTTTTAGAAAGCAATTAAATATCTCGGGTTTGAAGGTTTTAGGCGGAATTAGTTGCTAATCAACTAACCCAATACTAAGATGCAATCAAAATAAAATACTAGAAATGAAAATAAACTAATTATACTAAGGTTGTGAGCAGTAATTGGAGAAAATGTGTTTACTTATATTTCACTACTCCCTAGACATCTTTTACACGTTAATTACTTGTTACAATTGCATGGATGACGGATCGTATTCCTTAATATCATTCATGGGGTGGCACACATAACTCCCCAATTCTATGAGCTCTTATCTCCTCCTACACCATGCCCAGCACAACTATAGGGATTGTAAACAGTGGCTCATGCATTAAATACAACCAATAAAGACCTAGTGCGCCTCGGTTCATGTTTCTTAAGACGTTCAAGCATGTTACCAAGTGGAGATCTGCCAGTTTTCTTAAGAATAACATATAAATCATTCATCCAAGACAAGAATAAACAAGTAATCAACACATAATTAACATCTAGGTTTCATTAGATCTAAGCAAACACAAGATAGATCTAGCCTAGCATAATGGAATTAAGACAAGAACAAGATATAGACAACCAACACATAGACATATTGATTGAATTAAAGGAACACTTATCTCAATTACAATGCAAGGTATCAAGGGTTTGGAACCCTTGAAAAACCTGTAAAAGTTGCTCCAAAATCGTACTTAGGGTTTCTCCAAAACTTCTCTTCTTTAATGTGTGAAAATTAGAAAACTATATATAGAAAAATGGGTTTGACGGCGTCAAGACAAACATTGTGACGCCGTCACCTCGCCGCTAAAACTAATCTCGGACTGCCTAGATCTACATTTCACGCCGTTAAGACTTAAACAATTCCAGGCCGTCATGACTCTTTTACTCTTGACGCCCTTCCTTCGTGACGCTGTCAAATTTGTACTGGGTCGTTATGGACTTCTGCTCTTGACGCCGTCAAAGAATTTCTCTTGACGCCGTCACCTACTGTTCCCAGCATGGAAAATTAAGACTTTGGCGTTTTCTTCACTTTTATGCTCCAAAACGTCCGAATTGCTTCCTTTTCCAGATTTCTCTCCCAAAGTACCTAAAATCACAAAAGGAACGATTTAGGGCAATATTTGATCAAATAAATTCGGATTCGGGCTTAAATGACCCCCTAAAAACGGATCATTTTTCGCCTCATCATATACCCTTACAATTGAGATTTGCTTGTCCTCAAGCAAATGCGCTTTTATTCTACTCAAAAGACAAGTTAGGGGTCATTTAACACTAATATAAAAGTAATTACAACAAATAATCGTTCCACTAAAGACCAATAGACAAGCACGGAGGTCATACACAAGCACCTCACAAATAGTGTTTAGATACTCACATCTCTCGGGTGTAATAAAGTGTAAATTACAATGTGGAAATGAAAGATATCTCTCACTACCTGTCATAGCAAAATAGATTACCATAGGCTTGGGAAAGGATCAAACCTCCACCACATGGCGTAAGCACCTAGGATAAACTATCAAAGAGGTCTTTTAAAGGGTTGTAACGTTAGGTGTAGGGATATGAAATACACGGTTTTGTTGGATAAAGGAAGTTTTAATGGTGGCGAGTTAACAATCTTGGTTAATTACATGTACAATATGGCATTACTAAGCCAAGACTAGACTCGACTTAAGCTAATAAATGAAAAATAACAAAAACATAAAATGAACATAGAATAAAAAGGGATGGTAGTCAGTATGTTTTTTCTCTTTTTCCTTTTTCTATTTTTTTTTCTTTTTCTTGATTTTTTCGATTTTTATTTTTTTTATTTTTTTTTCACTCTTACCCTACCATCCAAAATAATACATCATAGGGAATGAACATTTCCCTTACACTTGAATCTTTACATACTTGACAATAAACTAATCTAATGACTCGAATTAAGAAAATCAAAACACTTGGAGCACTTTTAAGATTAACGTACATATGGGGGTAATATATGATGTTCTTCCCCATTACTCCATAAAATAAGTACTTACCCATGAGTCCCAATCGTCCCAAAACAATATGTACAAGGATATGACTCGACTTAGCAACCATGTAATCAATTAGAAAGTTAACTTAGGGTTTAACAAATAACAATAATGCACTAAAAATGAGCGCATACACGGAAGGCTAAGGCGATTTGATTGTACATTTAAGTGGGGTGTAACAAATTCTTCCTTTAAGTAAGATGCTTAAAGTTAGAAACGAAAAGATAGGCTTGGAAGGGTGTACTAGGGTTTTCGTGTACTAAAAATGAGTACAATGCTAAGGGTGTGGGAAAAATTAGTTGACTTAACTAGCCAAGTAATATGACTTAAATGGTCAAGTAATTATGATACGGGTTTAACACAAGGGTAATCCTAATGCCTCTTATCATGTAGTAAATCCTACCACACGAATGTAGTCTCACTAGCGGTCTCGGGATGCATCACTAACGCAAGTTCTAGAATCTAAATGCTACCGGTACACTCATAAGCACTAATAGTAAATGCTTTTCCTATCATATCTAAAGGCGAACCTCACATATTTGGGTGGAAAACTTTTCTGAATATACGGTTATGTGCTAGTCATACAATCTCCTATCCATGAGACGCTTGCTATGGCTAAAGTTTCACTCCTAAATGTCGTAAAAAATTTTAAATTTGGTGCTAAAATTGCACTAACAAGTATTTCTCGTAGTTTTATTACACATCTACCATTAAACAAAACAAACTCAAGCGAAAGCGCATATGTAAGGTATCATCTTTTTACCCTCCCCTTACACTTAAGATGAACATTGTCCCCAATGTTCAAGTAAAGAATGTAAAAGTGAAAAAGTAAAGAGAATGAAATCAAATACTCCCCTGATTCACTCGGTATGGATAATAGGGTGGCCAGGTTAAATCTTCTTCCAAGAAAATGAACAATCAAAGCTTCCCTTCCAGAATATAAATCATCTCCTTGTCAAACATAACCTGTAAATCCTGAGAAAACAAACAAAAACCAAAAGCATCAACCCGAACAAAGATAACTCACAACTAGATGTAATTCCAGACTTAGGAATAAAACAATTAAAGATATAATGCTTGTGGAATGAATGTTTGCAGATTTCCTGGAGTTTATAAAACTTAATAATTCAACAAAAACCTTAAGACTCCGTTAGAAAAACAAAACCGGTAAAATTTCCAGATTTTTACACGTGACGCCGTCAGAAGTGACCTGCAGAAATTCTTATGCTAAGTTTCCGGAAAATTTCTGGAAAAACTTCGTCCTACTTCCTGGAAAATCCTGCAAAACATCATTATGACTCGATACAAGCATTTGACTCTAACAGGTACTAATACACATGTCCATTTATTATTGTTGTGGTTCATGCTCAATTTCGTTCTTGTAAACAAATTTGGATCTCCCTTACACTTATCTTTTGCAAAATACCTTTATATGCAATTAAGACGAAGTTAAAAACAAAATAAAGCATTTTCACAATTTACTTTGAAACATGAGCCACAAACAATAAAAATAAAACATGCATACAGAAACAAATAAAATCAAACAAACAAACAAACAAACAAATAAAAACACACAAAACATGGGTTGCCTCCCAAGAAGCGCTTGTTTTTGTTCGAGTCACGAGCCTGACTCTACCCTTATTTAACGGAAATAGGGGAGGTTTCCCTACACTTAGGATCAAGTGTGGGTGAAAGTAGCGATACACACCCTTAGGGTGTGAATATGCCACGTGAGGTGAAGGGGGTGAGTAAATGGCTTCCTTCATCCTAAAACTACCCGGATAATATTGGTTGATGGGTGGGTCGGTTCCTCTTTTGTCTCCTAGAAATATATCTAAGGATGGAAAGGTGTGTAAAGATTAAGGTTCCGGTTCATCAACACTAGGAAATTCCCTAGAACTAGGAGTAAGGTTATCACTACAAGTGTTCAAACCTATATCCTCAAGTGGTGCCTGGTCCAAGGGTTCTACCTCCATCGGAATTCCTAAATTTTCTTCAACTTCTTCCGGGTAAGTCACGGGCGGTGTGTGTGCCTCAAATGATGGTTGAGTATTTTGTGGGCTTATGTTGTTCACCTCATCATTCCATGTGTCAGGATCTAGCCCTAACATTCTCCCAAGTATCTCACGTGCTTCTCTAGGCATCTCAACTTCTATATCCGAATCATAAGGATCATCTTCAATATTCTGACTGCTATATACAAATTGCCCAAGAGATTCATCATCTATTTCTTGAGATTCATCATCATCGATCATAAAACCTAGGTCTTTTTGATCAATGTGATCATGCTCGGCTAAATCCTCCTCAATTGTTTTCTTAGGTAGTGATAATAGCAAACCTAGTGCTTCATCCAACTTATGATTTGTTGCAATGGTTCTCTCCATAATTCCTTGGCAAACTAGGTCGCATTTCCTATTGGCCTCACTAAAACTAGATCTTAAACATGGAGGTTGTTCATAAGAATCTATCCTAGGTGAAGGCTCATATGATTCATAGGTGTCTCTAAATGAGGTATTTTGAACTCTTTGGTGTGTTAGCCGCTCAACCCTATCTTGCAATCTTAGAAGTCTAAGTGTAAGGTCCATTTGAAGCAAGTTACAAACAAAATCACAAAGAAAATATAGACTATGAGAAAGCTACAAAATAAAAACAAAAAATCTCACTTGATAGGAATCTAATGAGTAGACCTAATAAAAATCAAATTCAACCTAAACAATAACTATTCCCCGGCAGCGGCGCCAAAAACTTGATGCGTGGGAATCGCAACAGGCTTTACCTCTCGAGGGATCTCGAGAAGCTTACAACCCCCACCAGGCAGCGTACCTGATCGTTGTAGTATAGTATAGTAACAAGTACCGGGGGATTGATCATTCAGCTTAGGAATAGTGTCGCTAGGATTAGAAAGCCTAAATACTAGTTCTAAAGGTGAGGGATGATTATTTTTGTATTTTTATATTTTTTAGAAAGCAATTAAATATCTCGGGTTTGAAGGTTTTAGGCGGAATTAGTTGCTAATCAACTAACCCAATTCTAAGATGCAATCAAAATAAAATACTAGAAATGAAAATAAACTAATTATACTAAGGTTGTGAGCAGTAATTGGAGAAAATGTGTTTACTTAGATTTCACTACTCCCTAGACATCTTTTACACGTTAATTACTTGTTATAATTACATGGATGACGGATCGTATTCCTTAATATCATTCATGGGGTGGCACACATAACTCCCCAATTCTATGAGCTCTTATCTCCTCCTACACCATGCCCATCACAACTATAGGGATTGTAAACAGTGGCTCATGCATTAAATACAACCAATAAAGACCTAGTGCGCCTCGGTTCATGTTTCTTAAGACGTTCAAGCATGTTACAAAGTGGAGATCTGCCAGTTTTCTTAAGCCTAACATATAAATCATTCATCCAAGACAAGAATAAACAAGTAATCAACACATAATTAACATCTAGGTTTCATTAGATCTAAGCAAACACAAGATAGATCTAGCCTAGCATAATGGAATTAAGACAAGAACAAGATATAGACAACCAACACATAGACATATTGATTGAATTAAAGGAACACTTATCTCAATTACAATACAAGGTATCAAGGGTTTGGAACCCTTGAAAAACCTGTAAAAGTTGCACCAAAATCGTACTTAGGGTTTCTCCAAAACTTCTCTTCTTTAATGTGTGAAAATTAGAAAACTATATATAGAAAAATGGGTTTGACGGCGTCAAGACAAACATTGTGACGCCGTCACCTGGCCGCCAAAACTAATCTCGGACTGCCTTGATCTACATTTGACGCCGTCAAGACTTAAACAATTCCAGGCCGTCATGACTCTTTTACTCTTGACGCCCTTCCTTCGTGACGCTGTCAAATCTGTACTGGGTCGTCATGGACTTCTGCTCTTGACGCCGTCAAAGAATTGCTCTTGACGCCGTCACCTACTGTTCCCAGCATGGAAAATTAAGACTTTGGCGTTTTCTTCACTTTTATGCTCCAAAAACGTCCGAATTGCTTCCTTTTCCAGATTTCTCTCCCAAAGTACCTAAAATCACAAAAGGAACGATTTAGGGCAATATTTGATCATATAAATTCGGATTCGGGCTTAAATGACCCCCTAAAAACGGATCATTTTTCGCCTCATCAATTTCACTTGAAATAGCCTTTGAGCTCAAACATTCATACCTAAAATTGTTAGTCTAAAACCAAAAGAACAAAGTACAAAGTACTTGCCTTCAATTAGAATAATACATAGGACTAACTGTATGAATAACTTTTAAATTGGTAATCATAGTTTTAGATGACAAAGTTAGATGCATTAACAAAATCTATATACAAGAACACATTATATTGAGAATTTTTAAAGATTAAGCATTCCAATCCCTGCTACCAAGTACTGAAATCTACCAACATCAAAAGCTTTTGTAAGAAGATCTGCAAAGTTTTGTTCTGAAGCAATTTTCATTACTTGAATTAACCTCTTTTCATTGCAATCTCTAATAAAATGATGTCTTATTTCAATGTGTTTTGTTTTAGAATGTTGCACTGGATTTTTAATAATGCAAATTGTACTACTATTATCAATATGAATAATGGTATGTAAGAAATTGTACCCATAATCAAGAAGTTGGTTTTGAAGCCATAGAACTTGACCACAATAATTTGCAGCAGCTACATATTCAGCTTTAGTTGTTGAAGTAGCCACCATTGTCTGTTTGTTACACTGCCATGAGATAAGTCTACACCCAAGGAATTGACATCCTCTAGTTGTTGGCTTTCTGTCCAAGCTAGCACCAACATAATCACTATCTGAGTATGCTACCAAGTCAAAAGATGACTCCTTAGAATACCATAGACCCAACCTAGGTTGACCCTTGAGATATCTAAAAATTCTCTTGACTGCTGTTAAATGAGAAACCTTAGGAGTTACTTGATATCTTGCACAAGCACAAACAGAGAACATGATATCAGGTCTTGATGATGTAAGATACATCAAAGAACCTATCATAGATCTGTATGTGTGTACATCCACATTAGTTCCCTCTACATCTTTAAGAAGTGGCTTCTCAGGGTCAATTGGAGTGCTTGCTGTTTTGAAATCAGCAAACTGAAACTTTCTAAGAATCTCTGCAACATATTTGTCTTGACTAATAAAGATTCTTTCTCTTGATTGTTTAACCTGCAGACCCAAAAAGAATGTAAGTTCCCCCATGGAACTCATCTGAAACGTATTGTGCATAAACTTCTCAAACTCCAAACACATCTCCTTCCTTGTAGATCCAAAGATGATATCATCCACATACACTTGAACTAGCAAAAGATCCTTCTTATGCTTCTTGGTGAAAAGTGTCTGATCTATCTTGACTCTTTGAAATCCATTTGAAATTAAGTAGGAAGCCAATGTTTCATACCAAGCTCTTGGTGCCTGATGTAGGCCATGTAGAGCTTTAACAACCTTGTACACTTTTTCTGGATGGTCAGGATCAACAAAACCAAGAGGTTGTGAGACATACACCTCCTCTTCAATAGTACCATATAAGAAAGCACTCTTGACATCCATTTGATAAACTGTGAATCCCATAAATGAAGCAAAAGCCAAAAAGAGTCTAATGGCTTCAATCCTTGCTACTGGAGCAAAAACTTCTTCATAGTCTATCCCTTCTTCTTGTGTGTACCCTTGAGCTACTAATCTAGCTTTATTTTTATCACTATGCCCCTTTCATCCCTTTTATTCCTAAAAACCCATCTAGTGCCAATTACTCTTACACCACTTGGTAAATCAACTAGCACCCATACCTTTTGAATCTTAAACTGAAGAAGCTCCTCTTACATAGCCTCCAACCAGCTTGAATTCTCTAGGGCTTTATGAATATTCTTTGGTTCATCTTGTGAGAGAAAACATACAAATAAGCAAGAGTTTGAAAACTCATGTTGTTTTGAAGCATAAAGGGCATCAAGAAGCCCTTGTTGATCTGAAGACATCAATTGTTATCTTGTCTTCACTCCTGATTGTACATCTCCAATTACATTGTCCAGGGAGTGGACTTTGTGAATCCTTGAGTGTGGAGTAGAAAGAACTTGATAATCAGGTGGAAGGTTGTTGAAATCCACCTCATTGTCTGAGAGATTTGCTTGTGTTTCTTCTGATGGTCCATCAGCAGAAACATTTTGCTCATCAGCGGGAACGATTTGCTTATCAGCAGAAACAGCAGTGCTACTTCTGACTTGAAACTCTTGTTCCTTAGCTCCTTCTTCCTTATATTCATCTTCAACATCTTCTTTAGAATTTCCAGAAGAAGATTCACCATTTATTGAAGTTGAATCCACACTTGTATTTGTCCATATTGGCATTATCACATAATCTTGATTTGCCTCATTCTCTAATCCTTCTCCATTTGTTGCATCAGCAGTTTGTGAACCTGAAAATTCATTAGTTTCTGCAACAAAAGGCACATAATTCATTGATTTGGATAGAGATTCAAGATCAAATAGCCATTTGGGACCTTGACCTTCTACATTGGTTTTATTTTCCAAAAACTTCACATGTAGATTTTCCTCTACTCTTCTAGTTCTCATGTTGTATACTCTGAATGCTTTGCTATTGATAGAGTATCCAACTAAGAATCCTTCATCTGCTTTTCCATCAAACTTTCCAAGATGGTCTAAGGTATTCAGAATTGTCACATGACATCCAAAAGGTCTTAGAAATCCTATTTCAGGAGTTCTACCTCTAAAAAGTTCATATGATGTCTTATTGTGAGGTTTTACAACTAAAACTCTATTTTGAACATAGCAAGCAGTGTTGACTGCTTCTGCCCAAAAAGTTATAGGCAACTTAGAGTCAGCTAACATAGTTCTAGCAGCTTCTATTAGTGTTCTATTTTTCCTTTCAGCAACTTCATTCTGTTGTGGAGTTCTTGCAACACTAAATTCTCTTTTAATACCTTTTCTTTGTAGAAATCATCCATAACTCTATTTTTAAATTCTGTCCCATTATTACATCTAATGACTTTTACTCTTTTACTTACTAGGTTTTCTATCTCTGTAATGAAGGTCTTAAGGATGCTAGAAGTCTCATCCTTAGTACCTAAAAAGAATACCCATGTAAATCTACTAAAGTCATCAGTAATAACTAGACAATATCTCTTATACAACAAACTTCTAACATTTGTAGGACCAAACAAGTCCATATGCAGCATAAACAATGATTGATTGATAGAGTTAAAAATTTTGGGCTTACAAGTGGCTTTATGTTGTTTGCCTTTAAGACAAGCAATGCATGTTTGATCATTTTCAAATCGTTTTTGAGGTAAACCTCTTACCAAACCATCTTTGACAATCTTATTTATGGTTTTGAAGTTAATATGACCAAGCCTCCTATGCCATTTCATAGATTCATCCAATGTGGCCTTAGTAATAAGACAAGTAAGAGAATCTTTTGGAACAATTTTCTTCATATCAACACTGTACATGTTGCCTTTTCTTGGAATTATAAGAAGTGCTTGACTTTCATCTAGCATCTTAAAATCAGAAGAAAATACAAGACATTCAGTGTCAGTAAAGAGAACTTTGTTCTTTTTGTCACACATTTGTGAGACACTAAAAAGATTATACTTAAGCTCTTGCACATAGTACACATCTTCAAAATCTAATTTACCGGTTTTAATAGTACCTTTACCAGTAATTTTTCCTCCAAAGGTAACATAGCCTCCATCTACTGATTGAAAATTTGAGAGATAAGACTTGTTGCCTGTCATGTGCCTTGAACATCCACTATCTGAGAATCCTTGATCTTCAGTATCTGCTGATGAATGTCCCTGCACATAAATAAAGGAATTAGTTTTGTTTTGGTATCCAAACCATTTCTGACTTGGATCCGCCTCTTGCATCAATGGGATGTAATATTTTGAGAATTGTTGATGCAACATTGGATTTAAGAATCCAAGATGCTAAGGCCTTAACAGCATTTGCCCTGTTTCCCTTAGCAGTGATATGAACTGTTTGGCTATCAGCAGAAACTGATGGCTTTGCAGTTGTATCTTTTGGTCTCCAAACTTGTTTTTGGACCAGTGCTTTTGTTTGAATGGGCCTTTGAACAATTTTAGATGCATGTTTGAAAGTTGTTTTTGCACCCTTAATTGTTGATTTTGGGTAAACAGACATATATGGTTTTTCAGCAGAAACCATTTTCCTTTCAGCAGGAACGGTTTTTGCTCTATCAGCAGGAGCTGCTTTTGTGACTGTTTTGGGTTTTGATCTTTTAGAATTAGAGTAAAAATGAGATTTAGGTGTTTGCCTTTTGTAGTTCACTCTATTACTTTCATACCCATATACCCATTGGTTGCAGAAAGCTGCAAGATGGTCAAAACTACCACATGTGTAACAAACTTTCTTATCTCTTTGTTGGAGAGACTTGAGGCTATACCAATTCCTTTGGTTACCTCTAGGCTTGTTTATGGTTCTATATTGTTCACAATATCTTACTGGTTGCCTAACATATTTTTCATTGATCTTAGGCCTATCAGTATTGTGTTTGACTATCTTAGGAACTCTTGTTCTTGCTTTCTTAACCACTTCAGGTTTAGACATAACCTGTTTAACCTTTTTATCATCAGATGTTGAGTCCTCAATGATTGGACCATCTAACTTTCTACAAGAACATACCTTGTCCTTAGGAAGTGAAGTTTTACTCAAACTTTCACTTTCTTTCAAAGGTTCATTATCAACTACATTAGATTTTGGTTGAACACCATATTTTAATTCAGGTAGTTGAAATTCAGGTAATCCTGTGTGTTCTAGGTCAATTCCTGGGGGTGATGGAATACCTCTATATGGTGGAGGAACAGATTTGTATCCAACACCAGACTTAGCTTTATTTATAACTTGACATTCAATTAAGTTAGTCACACCCTTAGATGCATAATCTAGTGTTACTACACTCATTTGAATATTCCCTTTAGCCTTACTAAGCCTATCTACTTCAGCTTTCAAGTTACAAATGTCATTATTTTTAAACATTATTTCTCTTTCAAGAAGAATTTTGACATCAGTAAAGGTAGATTCATTTGTTCGAAAATGTATTAATTGTTCCTCTAGAGTAGCTATACCTCTTTTATGATTTGTTAAGCTATGATTTGTATCAATTAATTCTTTCCTTTGATTCTCATAACGTTTAGTTAAGGTTTCTAAAATTTAAGAGCAGAACAATTATTTGAACAAACTTTATCTGATTGTACCTCTGTGGTGAAAGCCATAAGAGCTGTATGAGGAGAAGTTTCTTCTTCATCAGCAGTAAAGCTCCAATCAAATCCTAATCCATCAATAGCTACCATAGCCTTTGGATTGGTTGATTCCCCTGTCTTGGACTTGCTTCCAAAACCTCTGTTCTTGCTATCTTGCTGCCTTGGCCTTCTACATTCTCTTGAGAAGTGCCCCAACATATGACAGTTATAGCATTCTATCTTTGACTTGTCAAAACCAACAATATCATTGCTGTTGATGGTGAGTTTCTTCCCCGTCCTCTGATAGAATTTCTTAGCCCTCATGCTAAGAAGAGAAATTTGCCATTTTAGGTCCATCTCTTCTAAATCATCATCATTGATTTCTAAGAGATCTTCATGAGTAAGCATGGACCCATTATTCTGGCTTGTGAAAAAGGCACAACAAGCCTTTTCATTTAATATACCAAAGGTACTGCTTGATGAACTAGCAGCACCAGCTCCACTATCAACCTTTTCATCTTTAACTGGGTTTGAACTACTAGGAGATGACATAAAAGCCATGTTCCCAGTATATGAACTAGAGACACCAGTTTTCTTTACTTCTTGTTCCACAATTTTAAAGTTGCTATACAAATCCATAAGATCCATAGTGTCTATGTCTGGTTTATTCTTCCAAACAACAACATGCATAGCCCACTCTTCAGGTAAGCTTCTCAGAAATTTTGAGTTTAAATCTTCTTGAGGTATATCAACCCCAAGAACATCAAGTTGACTCACAATTTTCTGTAGCCTTGTAAACATGTGGTCAAGAGATTCATTCATGGTTGATAAGAAATTTTCAAACTGCTGCTTGAGAAAGGTTTTCTGGGTCTTCTTGGTGGCTTCATTCCCTCCATACCTTGCAACAATTGCCTCAAATAATGACTTGGCATCTTTGAATTTGCTGAAGTTTATAAGTTGATCATTTGGAATGGTCATCATCAGCATGCTTCTGTCCTTGAGGTCATTTTTCTTCTTTATTCTTTCATCAGCAGTTGTAGGGATAGTTTGAACAACTGAAATTTCCCTACCTTCAACTGTTGATAAAGTGGTTGTGGGTTTGAAAGAGTTTCCATCTTCAATGATTTCCCAGAGAGTGTAATCCTGCACCTGGAAAAACTGTTCTATTCTTAACCTCCACAATTCAAACTCATTCAGTTTGAGAACTGGCAACTTTGCAGCAACATTTCTTTGAATAGATTCTGTATCTATTTCTTCTTCTTCTGAATCAAAAGTATCAACCTGGAATCTCTGATACCAACTGAGAGGATCACTTGATTTGATAACACACTATGAGGTGTTGGACCTTTATAATGCGTATATGTGATACTTTGAGTGAATATGATTAAGTATGCGGAATCTACTTAACCACACTTAGAATGTTTATTTGCAATGGAACTGTGATGCTTGTGTTTATTTAACAAAGAACAATGAAAGTATTTCACCAAACTATTCAATATTATTCAGAATAATACGAGTGATCTTCACTATCACTAGGGTTACAAAGACCTTAAATCTTGTGTTTTGTTCTATTGTTGTATGTATATATCTATATCTATCACACGCACATGCATATATAGACACATATCTAAGATCTTCCTTTTATAGTCCAAGGAAAGATCTTTTACAATCTATATGACTCATCTTAAATACTAGCTTATGACTAAGCTTCATCCTAGCTAGCTGATGACTTATCATGTCAGTCATTAAGATACAACATGTATGTAGGATTACAACTCACTTGGAGTATTCAATTTGATGACTACAACAAAGATATTTTTCTTGTATATGAGTCAGTAGAATAAGTTGTACTTATCTACACAGCTGTTCGTATGAGTCATAGTAGCATCAGCAGAATCCATCAGTAGAAACACTATCAGTAGAAACCTTCTTCAGCAGAATCCATAAGTGGAAACGTGCTTTGTGCTTTATCAGCAGAAACATACTTGATGTATTTCCTTAAACCTTTATGCTGATTCTTCTGATTATTTAATTCCTAACACATACACACTATGTTTACGATGAAAACGGAAGCAGCGTAACCCCATATGTCTAACTGACCGATTATGTGTGAAGTATTATAAATAGCCCGTGAGAATCAACTGCTGATAAACAACTCTACTCTTTTATACTCCTCTCAACTAACTCTTTATCGACCCCATTATCATTCTGACGGCTTTTTGTAGTGACCACTGATGGAGAAAACCCAATATGACGAACTTGAGACTGAAGTAAAATAACCCGAACTTGAGACTTAAACTTGCACTATTGTCTGACTAAGAACCAATACTGAGAATTTCAATAATGGTAGGAAATCATATACCCATCCAACCATCCTTTATTGTATATGAACGTCTCTTGAATCATCCACATCTTTTGGTGACACTTGAGCACTACAACGTAACTCCTTTAAAGTGATAGCTAAGCACTGTGAGCACGACAACGTAACTCCTTACATCAGGTATAACTAGACAACTCAAGTCTTGGTCATTTGTACGAATAAAAGCTCAAGCAAGGATCTCGAAGAATCATGCATCCAACCAACCCCGATATCTTCAGATACTAAGTACACGTGCCCGTGAAATCCCACTTCAATATCAAATAAATAATAATGAATAAACGCCGTAGTCACATCTTGCGGTTAAATGCCCAATTCTAGCCTTTTTGATGGTTTAAACGAATCTTGATAATGGTTCCCGATCTTGTCAAAAAAAATGTATCCCCGTGAAAATTAATAACCCAAAATACCACTCGTTATACCAAAATGCTTATACAAAAAATAATACTCCGTATTTGTTTAGCACTTTTGTATTATTCTTTTCAGCCCACTCATCGGATTCCACTAGTAGCCCAAACCGGATATCAAAGGCCCAAAACGAATGAAATATAGTATACGGTATGGCCCAGTCAATTCAGTAAAACATAAACCCGATCCAACTTGTCTAATAATAAGCAGATATAAGACTCCAGCATACCCCTAATTACATTTCCTCTCAAAAAATCCTCCCCCTCCTCCTCATTTCTCTCATTTAACAAATATGTCAAAACAGATTCATCACATCATCAAACAACAATCACCTTCATCTCATCTCCATCATTAAATCATCATCGACAATAACCAATCTTATCGAACATCTCAACAGCAAACTCGCAACCGTGCCTTATGCTTATTCAATTTGTTGCTCAAATAAAATCAAGAAGACGTTTTAAGGCTTCAGGATCCTGTTGGGGGTCACGGTAGGTTCCAACCTTTTTGTTTGTTGTTTTGTATATGAACGAATGAGGGAAAAAAGAAATAACCTAATTGTTATTATCTTTATCCCTTGTTGATTCGGATATTGAATAGAAGCTATGCTTCAAATATAGATCGATGATGGTTTGTTCTTTCGTGTTTGAATGATTATTAAAATCTTGATACCCGTTTGTTACTCATGAAAAGACTAACTGAGATCTCATTGGTTTTCATTCAAGTACAAGTATTTGAATGATAGTTGTTGATTGTTGAGATTTGAGGAGGTGAAGGGATAGGTTAGATTTGGATTTGGTTTGGTTAGGGAGTGGATGATTCATTCCACGTCTAGTAAATAAGTTTTAGTATCATTACTTCTTTTGACTGATGATGTGATATAAAACTGAAGTCAATGAGTTTGGTATTAGGTTTTGGTCAAGGGTCTATTCTTCATCTTCATCTGTATTTGCGAAACTTTGCATATTATAGTTTCGAAACTTTTTCCAACTTCAGAAATTTTAAAAACTTTTGAACCTTATCGAGAATATATTTTTTTTATCGAGAAAGTGAGTTTTCGAAAACGTAAATTTTTTTTGAAAATGAGTATTCTCGAAAAATAGTACATTTCGAAAACATATTCTCGAAAACTAGTAGATATCGAAAATTTCTTATACAAGAAATTCCGACCAGATTCTGGCGATTATTCTCAGTTTCCGACCAGTTAAGCATAACCCAGAAATAACCCATTTTTTCTTCATGTTTTCATCCTTTTTGACAACAAATCATATGCCACGGGTTGGTACAAATAGTCACAAAGACATGAGTGACATAAAGCTGAAATCTTGGTACTAAAAAAGACACAAGAAACAGATATGAAACTGCTATTGAAAGGTTTGGACTTTTTTGACTATTTGAACCATAAAAAATTGTGTGGAAACTGTTGTGACAAAAAAAATATGTAAACATTGAAAAACCCACACGAATAACAGTTAACAGCTTTAAAGATGACTTTTTTATTATTTTTTTTGACAAGATTTGACCACAAAATCAACAAATATGCAACTTTGTCTCTGATGCCACTTGATGGATCGTAGTTTTATGTTGATATTGTGATTCGGGAGGTCGTATTTGGTGGAAGAAGATGAAAGCCATAGTTAAAGAGAGAGAGTAAAGAGAGAAGGGAATACTATGTGTTTTATTGAAATAAGAAAGATGAAAGGTTACACACACTAGTCTCACCCCTCCATGGAAGTATGGAGGGGGTATTAATAGGTCAACAAATACATAACTTTACAATAATGACGCTTCTAGTCCATGTGTTTGTGCCTTTCAAGATAGCTAATGTAATCCCGTAAATGTCATTCCATTTACGATTTAGGATTATAAACTTTGAAATTATTACCCGTCCAGGACAAGTCTTTTCGATTAATGACATTTAAGCTTCGTCAATTCATTGGTAATATCTGAGTCGAGCTCTTTTGAGATTCTACCACAATCTTTAAACATTTTTGATCACATTTTAATCATGTCTTCTCCCACTCAAAAATAGCATATCATGATATTTTTGATATCAACTGATTAAGAAAAAACTTTTTGGAGAGATAGACAGATTTCATTTTGCATGAATTCGGAACATTTTTGTTTTTTGTGAAATACTCCCCCTCAAAACTCGCATATGTTTTTGAGAATGTTAAAATTTTAAAGTTTATAGGGAAGGAGTCTTCTTGAAGCAAAATTCTGAAAGAGAATGAAGTTTCAGATTTGATGAATTTTGCATCAAGTTTTTTTGAAAAACAAAGACTTCTCTTTGTTTGAATAGGAATGTCGCACTGAGGCGTACAACGGTGTCAAATTTTAGGATAAGTGCACTTTTTGCTTGAAAATCATTTTTGCGTAGCACTTTCCTTTCTTTTAAAATTTGAGTTGTGCACTGTAAGGTGTACACAAGTCATTTTGATCATGAGCACCGATTTTGATAGATTTTGAAAGTCTTTTTGAAAAATCTTGAAAAGATGGTGTTCATAAAGTAAGAGAATTTAGAAAATCTAATTTAACATTAGATCAACAATCATGGTCTTGAGCTTAAAGATTTTGAAAGTTTTTCTAAAGAAAACTCAAGCCAGATAAGTGTTTGGTTCCCGTTTTAGGATAAGTGCTCGAAAAATATTTGAAATCTTTATTTGGTTAAGTACTTTCCTTTCTTTGATGCACGGGTCCTGAACTGATATGTCCAGAAGCCATTCAATTAAGTCCTTATTTGAAATCTTTTCGAGTTGTTATACCCGGACTTAAGTTTTGAAAAGATTTCACATTGAAGCACGGGTTGTAAGCTGAAGTACTTACAAGAGAACACACACATAAGCTCAATAACTTTATCTCACATCATAAGCTCAATAAGAAGGAAAGATGGAAAGATGGTGACTTGATATGTATATATGTATTTCGTATGTATATAGAGAGAGATAAGAAATATGGAACTTTTATTCAAGAGAACACACACAAATACACACACAAGCACACACCTCAAATGAGCCTTTGAGGTGTTTATATAGTTGGATACATGAGATGCCCTAAGGCTTTCTATGGGCTTGGTCATGGGCTTGGTAATGGACATGGATTACTTATCCTTTAAAAGGCTTACATATTTAACTAACATCATACTAACTTACCAAGTCCATAGCCCATTGACTTTTCTAATAACAAAAACTACGACACATTACAACGTTACAATATATGAGAATGACCATCACTTTCTATTATAATTTTTAATGCTAACAATCTCCCCCTAAGGGGTGGTCATTCGAATGATGCTCCACGTGATTGGGTCTTCTTTGTTCTTTGTTGTTGACCATTATGTGTCGTAGTAGAATAGTCATTAGTCTTTGTTCCTTCATGCTTTGTGATCTTTGATGACTGTTTTTTCATCGTTCTTTGTTCTTTTGTGATGTGGAGCGATCTGCCTTTTGTCACTTTTGCGTATGTGGTGGTTGTTCGCCATTCCAACATGCCATATGTCTTTAGTCTTTGTGATACATGCATTTGTTATTCCCATTCTTTCACACCGATCTTTGTCACTTTACTTCTGTAGATTCTTTCACATTGCGTAGAATCTTTCTTTGAACCTTACTTTGCTTTGATCTTTGTGAGAACTTTCCTTTGATGTAGTGATGCATGTATGAGCATGTGGAATCCTTCGCCATGGAGATGATGTATAGCTGCATGAAAACAGTTAGCAATAAATCAACCGGTACTTACAGATAAGGAATTAGAGATCGTCAACAGCATAGTGTGAGCACTCCTTCTAATCCTTACCAAGGCCGTTCCCATGTCAGATACCCCCGAAGGAGATTACGAGACCTACTAAGTAGCTCAATGACTGGGTGAGTCGCTGGGGATCACTCCACGACTGTAGACCGTTTGAAACCACCACGAACACTAAGCGTAACCCATAAAGAATTACCTAAGTGACCTGCTGTCAGGGCTGTTTGATGTTGACCCTGGCAGAAAACTTATAAAAATAAAATAAAAATCTTACTAGAAAGGAGTCTAGCAAGTAGACCTAATAAAAAGAAATTTTAACCTAGACAATAACTATTCTCCGACAGCTGCGCCAAAAACTTGATGCGTGGAATTGCACCCTCGCAAAAGGTTTCACCTCTCAAGGGATCTTGATAAGCTTGCAATCCCCACCAGGCAGTGTACCTGACTATTGTAGCATAGTATAGTGACAAGTACCGGGGGATTGATCATTCAACTCAAAGAATAGTGTTCGCTAGGGTTAAAACTCACTAAAACTAGGTCTAGAGATGAGGGATGATTCTTTTTGTATTTTTATATTTTAAATGAAAGCAAGTAAAATCTCGGTTTTGGAAGGAGTGCGCGGAATTAGTTGCTAATCAACTAACCCAAATAACTAAAGATGCAATCAAAATAAAATAAACTAAACTTAAACTAATTATGGCGAAAACAATAATGAGAGAAAATGTGTTTTGTTAGATTTCACTATATCTTTTACCGATTGATTAGTTTGTTACAATTGCATGGATGACGGGTTATATTCCTTAATACCATTCGTAGGGCCGTGTACGATCTTCCCTAACTCTATAAGCTTCTACCTCTTCCTATGTCGAGCCGACTAGTAGCTCCTAACATGGCCTCATTAGTAGTTACCTATGCATTAAATACAACCAATATATCGTAGTACACCTCCGATCATGTTTCTTAAGATGTTCAAGCAAGTTACCAATTGGAAGTCTGCCAGTTTTCTTAAGCCTAACATCGAATTCATTCATCCACAACAATTATAAACAAACAATCAACCCATAATCAATATCTAAGTTTCATTACATCTAAGCAAACACAAAGAAAACCTAGCCTAGCATGTTAAAGAGAAGACAAGCGTAAGATATAATCAAACAACACAGACATATTGAATGATTTGATGAAAGACTTATCTTCAATTAAGCATGGATGAAACAAGGGTTTGAAAACCTCAAAATATCAGTAAAATTTGTCTAGGGTTTACTCCCTTCAAAGTTGCACACAATGAATGAAAACTAGAAAACTATATATATATATATATATATATATATATATATATATATATATATATATATAGATTTTACATCATGACGGCGTCAAGAGTTAGGTCTGACGCCGTCAACTCGCCGCCAAAATAATACTCGTATTGCCTAGATCCACTTCTGACGCCGTCACTCTTTACATACTCTGGGCCGTCTCTCTTTGTGTTATACGTGACGGCCTTGACAACCCTAAAGGGTGACGCCATCACGAACTCTTTAGAAAACTCTCTGGCACGTCACGTGTAATTGATTTATCCACCTCTTTGTCAAGTCTTGACGCCGTCACTAGCATCCTGTGACGCCGTCATGTACAATTTCCAGTATGATTTTGAGACTTTGTCGTTTTCTTCACTTTTTCGCTCCAAAAACGTCCAAAATGTTTCCTTTTGTAAATTTCCTCTCAAAAGTACCTAAAATGACAAAAGGAACGATTTAGGGCAATATATGATCAAATAATCTCGACTTTGGCCTTAAATGACCCCCCAAAAGTGGTACACTTTTCGCTTCATCATGCCATCGCCTGGAAGATCTCCGACATAAAGGGCATAGACCCTTGATTTTGTACACATAAGATTCTGCTTGAAGATAACTACAAGGCATCCGTCCAAAAACAGCGACGGGTTAATCCAAGAATCCATGAAGTGATCAAAAAGGAGATAATCAAACTCCTTGACGCTGGAATGATTTATCCAATCTCGGATAGCTCACGGGTTAGCCCGGTTCATTGTGTTCCCAAAAAGGGCGGTATGACCGTTGTGACCAATGATGATAATGAGCTGATACCGACACGACTTGTAACCGGATGGAGAGTTTGTATAGACTACTGCAAGTTGAATGATGCTACTCGTAAAGACCATTTCCCGCTCTCTTTTATGGATCAAATGTTGGAACGTATAGCGGGAAATGAGTTCTATTGTTTTCTTGATGCCTTTTCTGAGTATTTTCAAATTCCTATTGATCCACAGGATCAAGAAAACACCATTTTCACTTGCCTTTATGGAACGTTTGCTTACCAATGTATGCCCTTTGGCTTACGCAATGCTTCGGGCACGTTCCAAAGGTGCATGATAGCCATATTCTTTGATATGATTGAAAAAACCATGGAAGTATTCATGGATGATTTCTCGGTTTATGGAGATTCATTCACTACACGCCTCTCCCATTTTGAAAGAATGTTGAAACGGTGTGAAGACACTAATTTAGTTCTAAATTGGGAGAAGTGCCATGATGAGGCAAAAAGTGTTACGCTTTTAGGGGGTCATTTAAGCCCTACGTCGTGATTATTTGATCAAATATTGCCTCAAATCGTTCCTTTTGTCATTTTAGGTACTTTGGAGAAGAAATCTAGAAAAGGAAGCATTTGGACGTTTTTGGAGCGAAAAGTGAAGAAAACGGCAAAGTTCCCAAAATCAAGCTGGAAATAGTACTTGACGGTGTCACTCTTTGCATGTGATGGCATCATGTGTTGGCAAAGAGGTGGATAAAAAGTTTACACGAGACGCGCCATAATGTTTTTGGGATTTAAAGAGTGACGGTGTCATGCTTTGGGAAGCCAAGGCCGTCAAGAGCAATTTTACACGTGACGGCCAAGAGATGAATTACAAGTGACGGCATCAGATCTGGATCTAAGCAATCCGTGAAGAGTATTGGCGGCTAGTTAACGGCTTTAGAATTACAACGTGACACCATCAGATTGTATTCTCTATATATAGTTTTCTAATTTTCATTCATTAGGGAGAGAACTTTTTGAGGAACTTTACCACAAACCCTAGGTCGAAGTTTCACCTTATTGTAAGGGTTTCAAACCCTTCTTTCATCCATGTTTCAATAAGATAAGTCTTCCAATAATCATTCAATATTGTTGTTTGATTCTATCTTATGCTTGTCTTTACTTTAAGATGCTAGGCTAGGTTTGTTTGTGTTTACTTAGATGTAATGAAACCTAACTATTGATTATTGGTTGATTTTTTGTTATTAGTTGTTGTGGATGAATGAATTTGATGTTAGGCTTAAGAAAATTGGCTAACTTCCAATTGGTAACTTGCTTCAACGTCTTAAGTAACATGAATCGGATGTGTACTATGATTTAAATGGTTGTATTTAATGCATGAGTGACTACTAAGGAGGCCATGTTAGGAGCTAGTTGTCGGCTCAACATAGGAAAAGGTAGAAACTTATAGAGTTGGGGAAGATCGTACACGGCCCCACGAATGGTATTGAGGAATATAACCCGTCATCCACGCAATTGTAACAAACTAGTCAATTAATGAAAGATAGCTAGGGAGTAGTGAAATCTAAGTGAACACTTTTCTCTTATTATTGTTTTTCTCATATTTAGTTTCGTGTTATTTTATTTTTATTGCATTTGTAGTTATTTGGGTTTGTTGACTAACAACTAATTCCGCCCACTCTTCTAATACCCTAGATTTTTAATTGCTTTCCATAAAATATAAAAATACAAAAAGAATCATCCCTAACCTCTAGACATAGTTTAATTAAGTTTTGATCCTAACGACACTATTCCCCAAGTAGAACGATCAATCCCCCGGTACTTTCCACTACACTATACTACATCGGTCAGGTACACTGCCTGGTAGGATTGCAAGCTTCTCGAGATCCCTCGAGAGGTAAAACCTTTTGCGTAGGTGCAATCCCACGCATCAAGTTTTTGGCGCCGCTATCGGGGAATAGTTATTGCTTAGGTTGAAATTTATTTTTATTAGGTCTACTTGCTAGATTCCTTTCTAGTGAGATTTTTATTCTTATTTTTATAAGGTTTTCTTTAGTCTATCTTTTTCTTTGTGCCTTTGTTAGTAAATTAAATTCATTGACCATTCCATTTGCCATTATGGAGAACGCGAATCCACCAAACCCGATACTAGAGTTTTACAAGAAGAGATGTAATTATGCTAATTTGGATATATCAAGATGGATTTAAATGAGGAGGACAGGATCTCGCATTGATTTTAGTGAGTACCTTGAGAAAAGAGACCAAGTGCATAAAACTTTTAAAAAAAATCACCTTAGGAGCTCCATCAAACCCTCAAAATACCTCATTTAGGTAAATCTATGCACCATATAAGCCTTTACCTAGGATAGATGTCAAACCACCTAGGTGCATGCTTGGATTAGGTTTCACTAAGACATATGATGAATATGAGGAATCCTTTAGGCAAAAAGAACATAGTGATCAAGTTATTGAGAATGATTCTTAGGACCAACAATTTGAGATGAATAGAAAAGGATTTGAGATACCTAGGTGCATCCTGGGAATTGACTTCAGCAAAATACATAATAAGCACATAGGTGATCTAGATTTGATGGATGATAAGTTCAAAAAATCCAAGTCCACTAAGTACTCCACAAGTCCCACCACCAGTTGAGGCACACACACCACCCGTGACTTACCCGAAAGAAGTAGAAGAAACTTTAGGAATCCCGATGGAGGTAGAACCCTTGTACCAAACACCACTAGAGGATGTAGGTCTGAATACTTGTAGTGATAACCTTACTATTAGTTCTAGGGAATTTCCTAGTGTTGATGAACTGGAACCTCAATCTTCACATACTTTCCATCCTTAGATATACATCTAGAAGACAAACGAGGAGCCGACCCACCCATCAACCCACGTAGTCCGGGTAGTCTTAGAATAAAGGTGGTAGACATTAAGCCATGTAGAGAGGAAGCCAATATAGGAGTGAAACATAACCTTACATGCTTACATCACCCATTCATGATTGATCAAAAGAAACATTATGGGTTTAAACCGTGTTTATTAGGTCAAGATGGATTCCCAACTAAGAGTCTCTCGAAATTGATAGAAGATGATCCCTTTTTAGGAGAAAACTTCAACTCACCCATCGACCCAAATAAACTAGGTAAGGTTATGATAAAAGGAGCACACCCGTTTGAGCATATAATTCACCCACCACTCTTCCCTCACGTGGCATATTTCTACCCTAAGTGTGTGTATTGCTACTATCACCCACACTTAATTCTAAGTGTTGGGAAAACCTCCCCTATTTCTGTTAAATAAGGGTAGAGTCAAGCTCGTGACTTGAACAAAAACAAGCACTTCTTGGGAGGCAACCTAAGCTTTATTTGTTTGTTTGTCTGATTTATTTGTTTTCGTATGCATATTCTATTTTTATTGTTTGTGGCTCATGTTTCAAAATAAATTGTGAAAATGCTTTATTTTGTTTTTAACTTCGTCTTAATTACATATAAAGGTATTTTGCAAAAGATAAGTGTAAGGGAAATCTAAATTTGTTTCTAAGAACGAGATTGAACATGAATCACAACAATATTAAACGAATGTGCATATTAGTAATTGTTTGAGTCAAATGATTGTATCGAGTCATAATGATGTTTTGCAAGATTTTCAGGAATTAAGGCATGAGTTTTTCCAGAAATTTTCCAGAAACTTAACATGAAATTTCTGTTGGTCACTTCTGACGGCGTAAGGGTTATAACATGACGGCGTCAAGTGTAATATTCTAGAAATTTTGCTAGTTTTGTTTTTCTGCCGGAATCATAGAGTTTTTGCTAAAACTTTAGTTTTATAAACTCCTGGAAACCTGCAAATATTCATTTCACAAGCATTATATCTTAATTTGCTTTCTAGGATTTTAGTATATATAGAGTTTGTCGCCGATTTTACGCAAGGTTTGCCATGATTGTTTTCTCAGGTTTAAGAGGTTATATTGGACAAGAAGATGATTTATATTTCTGGAGGGAAGCTTTCAACGTTCATTTTCTTGGAGGAGGATCTAACCATGTTATCGCATTATCCAAACCGAGCGAATTAAGGGAGCATTTGTTTCATTCTTTTACCTTCGTTACTTTTACATCCTTTTTATTGAATATTAGGGACAATCTTCAGCCTAAGTGTAAGGGGAGGGTAAATGATGATAACTTAGAGAATGCAATTGCACTTGATGTTTGTTTGTTCATGATAAAGCGAAAAGTGTACCTCATTTGGAAGGTCATTTAAGCCTGAATTCGTGATTATTTGATCAATTATTGCCATAAATCGTTCGTTTCGTCATTTAGGTACTTTTGAGAGGAAATTTACAAAAGGAAGCATTTTGGTCGTTTTTGGAGCAATTTAGTGAAGAAAATGACAAAGTCTCAAAATCCTTGCTGGGAACAGTACCTGACGGCGTCAAGACTATGCAAGTGACGGCGTCAATCTTGGCAAAAGAGGTGGATGTGGAAAATACACATGATGGCCTAGAACAATTTCAAGGCAATTTGGCCTGACAGAGTCACCAAGGCCGTCAGGGTCAAAATACATGTGACGGCCCAGAGTAAAATTACACATGACAGCGTCAGAAGTGGATCTAGGCAATACGAATTTTATCTTAGCGGCGAGTTGACGGCGTCACAGCTATAACGTGACGCCGTCAAGGTGTAAAATCTATATATAGTTTTCTAATTTTCATTCATTAAAGGGTGGAACTTTTGGAGAACTTCTTTGTGCAAATCCTAGACAAATTTTCTGTAATAATAAGGGTTTCAACCCTTGTTCCATCCATGTTCAATTGAAGATAAGTTTTCCAATAATCATACAGTATGTCTATGTGTTGTGTGATTCTATCTTATGATTTTCTTCTTTTTAACATGCTAGGCTAGGTTTTTCTTGTGTTTGCTTAGATGTAATGAAACCTAGATGTTGATTATTGGTTGATGGTTTATTTATAATTGTTGTAGATGATTGTATTCGATGTTAGGCTTAAGAAAACTGGCAGACTTCCATTTAGTAACTTGCTTGAACGTCTTAAGAAACATGATCGGAGGTGTACTACGATTTAATGGTTGTATTTAATGCATAAGCGAATTCTAGTGATCCCATGTTAGGAGCTTTTAGTCGGCTCGACATAGGGGTGAAGTAGGAGCATATAGAGTTAGGGAATTTCGTACACGGCCCTACGACTGGTATTAAGGAATATAACCCGTCATCCATACAATTGTAACAAGCTAATCAACCGGTAAAAGATATCTTGGGAGTAGTTAAATCTAAGTAAACACATTTTCTCTTATTATTGTTTACACCACAATTTAGTTTTAATTTATTTTATTTTGATTGCATCATTAGTTAATTGGGTTAGTTGACTAGCAACTAATTCCGCCCACTCCTTCAAAACCCGAGATTTTACTTGATTTTATAAAAATATAAAAATACAAAAAGAATCATCTCTCACATTTAGACCTAGTTTAGTAGACTTTTTAAACCTAGCGAACACGATTCCTGAGTTGAACGATCAATCCCCCGGTACTTGTCACTATACTATACTACAACGTACAGGTACACTGCCTGGTGGGGATTGCAAGCTTCTCAAGATCCCTTGAGAGGTAAAACCTTTTCGAGGGTGCACTCCCGCGCATCAAATTTTTGGCGCCGTTGCCGGGGAATAGTTATTGTCTAGGTTAGAATTTCTTTTTATTAGGTCTACTTGCTAGATTCCTTTCTAGTAAGATTTTTATTTTATTTTTATAAGTTTTCTTTAGTCTATCTTCTTCTTTGTGTCTTTGTTCGTAAAAAGTGCGTTATTATGTATACTAAAAGCCGACGTTTGGAAATTGGAAATTTTTTTTACAATGCAACCGAATGGAAAGAGAAATTAAGGGGTTTAATGAGCTTAATGAGTTAATTAAAAAAGAAAGGCGGCTGAAAATAGACCATTGTGAAAATAACACCATCCTTAACAACATTAACACAATGGGGTCTAGGGATGACTTAGAAGTAGTTCAAAACTCTTCTCCAACTTTCGAGGAATTAAGTCACCATAAGTTTCTTTTGAAAAATCCTTGTCCTGCTAAGCATCGAAAGATGGATTAAAAGGGGGGTTATTTTAATGTGAAGGTTCCATGCATGATTGGTCATATGTTTAGGGAGCATACCTATGTTGATTTGCAAGCCCCAATGAATATCATGTCTAGGCTCTATTATAATTGGATCATGAGCAATGAGCTGAAACCTAGACAAGACCCTTATAAACCCAATCAATTATGCAATTTCATAGGTATTGCTAGAGGTCTACATGTTTTTATTGGGGATTTCATTTACAATGTGATTTCATGATCTTAGAAGATGTGAGGGGAATTATAGATCAGCATCTAGGAGAGATAGTTTTGGGAAAACCCTTCATCAATACGTCCAACATGATTTATGATAAGGATGAAGGCATTGTTACATTTTCCAATGAAACTGGGTGTGTTAAGTACATGGTACCTTATAAGTTCGAAAAGTTCAAGGGTATTGATGGTTTAGATGTCGACAATATTCCAACATTTGAGGTTAGTGATGTTAACCAAAGAGGAAATAAAATTAAGTATTCGGGGTGTTTGGCTTTAGGCCCGGAATACAAGTGGGATGGAAGAGTGATTAGAAGTTTCAAAACCGCATTCCTATTGTGGAATAAGAAAACGTAATAGCCCATGACCTTGAGTCTAGCTACAAGACTTGTAAATAAAGAAAAGCGCTTCTTGGGAGGCAACCCAAGTTTTATTTGTTTTGTTTGTTTGATTTTAATTGTTTCCATATGCGTGTTTTATTTTTATTGTTTGTGGATCATGATTCAAAATAAATTGTGAAAATGCTTTATTTTGTTTTTAACTTCGACTTAATTACATATAAAGGTATTTTGCAAAAGCTAAGTGTAAGGGAAACCCAAATTTGTTTATAAGAATGAAATTGAGCATGAACCATAACAATATTAAATGAACATGTGTATTAGTATTTGTTTAAGTCAAATGCTTGTATCGAGTCATAATGATATTTTGCAGGATTTTCCAGGAAGTAAGGCATAAGTTTTTCCAGAAATTTTCCAGAAACTTAACATGAGATTTTTGCAGGAACATTCTAACGGCGTCAGGAGTTATAACCTGACGGCGTCAGGTTCAAAAATTCTGAAAATTTTGCGAGTTTTGTTTATACCGGAATCTTAAAATTTTTGTTGATTCTTTAGTTTTATAAACTCCAGGAAATCTGCAAACATTAATTCCACAAGCATTATATCTTAATTTGTTTTCTAGGATTTTTAGTATATATAGATTGCCGCCGATTTTACGCGAGGTTTGCCTTGATTGTTTTCTCAGGTTTAACACGTTACATTGGACAAGAGGATGATTTATATTTCTGAAGGGAAGCTTTCAAAGTTCATTTTCTTGGAAGAAGATCTAACCTTGTTGACACACTATCCACACCGAACGAATCAGGGGAGTATTTGTTTTCATTCTCTTACCTTATTTTCTTTTACATCTTTTTATTAAACATTGGGGACAATGTTCAGCTTAAGTGTAAGGAGAGGGTAAATGATGATACTTTAGAGAATACAATTACGCTTGAGTTTGTTTGTTTAATAGTAGGTGTGTAATAAAACTAAGAGAAATACTTGTTAGGGCAATTTAAGCACCAAATTTAAAATTTTTTACAACGCTTAGGAGTGAAGCTTTAGCCTTAATGAGCGTCTCATGGATAGGAGTTGTATGACTAGCACAAAAACCGTACCACTCAGAAAAATTTTCCACCCAAATATGTGAGGTTCACCTTTAGATTTGTTAGGAAAAGCATTCATTATTAGTGCTTATGGGTGTATTGGTAGTACTTAGATTCTAGAACTTGCGCTAGTGATGCATCCCGAGACCGCTAGTGAGACTACATTCGTGTAGTAGTATTTACTACATGATAAGAGGCATTAGGATCACCCTTGTGTTAAACCCGTATCATAATTACTTGACCATTTAAGTCAATTACCTTGACTAACAAAGTCAATTAATTCTCCCACACCTATGCGTTGTACTCATTTTTAGTACACGATACCCCTAGTACACCCCTCCGAGCCTATCTTTTCGTTTCTAACTTTAAGCATTTTACTTAAAGGAAAATTTTGTTACAATCCACCCCAAATGTGCAAACCAAATTGCCTTAGCCTTCCGTGTATGCACTAATCTTTAGTGCATTATTGTTATTTGTTTAAACCCTTAATTAATTGTCTAATTGATTACATGGTTGCTAAGTCGAGTCATATCTTGTACATATTGTTTTGGGACAATTGGGACTCATGGTAAAGTACTATTGTTATGGAGTAATGGGGAAGAACATCATATATTACCGCCATATGTGCGTTAATCTTAAAAAGTACTCCAAGTGTTTTGATTATCTTAATTCGAGTCATTAGAATAGTTGATTGTAATGTATGTAAAATTTCAAGTGTAAGGGGAATGCAAATCCCATATGATGTATTATTTTGGATGGTATGGTAAAAGTGTATGCAAAAAAAAAATCAAAAATAAATAAATAATAATAAAAAATCAAAAAAATAAAAAAAAAAAAGAAAAAAATAGAAAAAGAAAAAAAAAAGAGAAAAACATACGGACTACCATCCCGTTTCCTTTTATGTTTATTTTATGTTTTGTTAGTTTTTGATTTATTAGTTTAAGTCGAGTCGAGTCTTGGCTTAGCAACGCCATGCTATACATGTAATTAACCAAGATTATTAACTCGCCACCAGTAAATATTGTCTTTATCCAACAAAACCGTGTTTATCATATCCCTACACCTCATGTTATAACCCTTTAAAAGACCTCTTTGATAGTTTATCCTAGGTGCTTACGCCAAGTGGTGGAGGTTTGATCATTTTCCAAGCCTATGGTAATCTATT
Source organism: Artemisia argyi (assembly GCA_030686995.1). Taxonomy (NCBI): domain Eukaryota; kingdom Viridiplantae; phylum Streptophyta; class Magnoliopsida; order Asterales; family Asteraceae; genus Artemisia; species Artemisia argyi. The sequence goes on from CM060687.1 coordinate 41,651,997, forward strand.
TGCTATGACAGGTAGTGAGAGATGTTTTCCATTTCCTTATTGTGATATATACTTTATTACACCCGAGAGATGTGAGTATCTAAACACTATTTGTGAGGTTCTAGCGTATAACCTCCGTGCTTGTTTTTAGTTTTAAGTAGAACGATTATTTTCTGTAATTACTTTTATATTAGTGTCAGATGACCCCTAACTTGTATTTTGATTAGAATAAAAGCGCAATTGCTGGAGGATAAGCAAATCTCAAGTGTAAGGGTATTTGATAAGGAAAAAAGTGTACCGCTTTTGGGGGGTCATTTAAGCCCGAATTCGTGATTATTTGATCAGTTAGTGCCCTAAATCATTCCTTTTGTCATTTTAGGTACTTTTAAGAGGAAATTTACAAAAGGAAGCATTTTGGACGTTTTTGGAGCAATTTAGTGAAGAAAACGACAAAGTCTCAAAATCCTTGCTGGGAACAGTACCTGACGGCGTCAAGACTATGCAAGTGACGGCGCCAAGCTTGGAAAAAGAGGTGGATGTGGAAAATACACATGACGGCCCAGAAAAATATCAAGGAAATTTGGCCTGACGGTGTCACCAAGGCCGTCAGGGTCAAAATACATGTGACGGCCCAGAGTAAAATTACACATGACGGCGTCAGAAGTGGATCTAGGAAATACGGATTTATCTTGGCGGCGAGTTGACGGCGTCACAAGCTATAACGTGACGCCGTCAAGGTGTAAAATCTATGTATAGTTTTCTAATTCTCATTCATTAAAGGGTGGGACTTTTGGAAAACTTCTTTGTGCAAACCCTAGACGAATTTTCTGTAATAATAAGGGTTTCAACCCTTGTTTTATCCATGTTCAATTGAAGATAATGAAACCTAGATGTTGATTATTGGTTGATGGTTTGTTAATAATTGTTGTGGATGATTGTATTTGATGTTAGGCTTAAGAAAACTGGCAGACTTCCATTTGGTAACTTGCTTGAAAGTCTTAAGAAACATGATCGAAGGTGTACTACGATTTAATGGTTGTATTTATCGCATAAGCGAATTCTAGTGATCCCATGTTAGGAGCTTTTAGTCGGCTCGACATAGGAGTGAACTAGGAGCTTATAGAGTTAGAGAATTTCGTACAAGGCCCTACGACTGATATTAAGGAATATAACCCGTCATCCATGCAATTGTAACAAGCTAATCAACCGGTAAAAGATATCTAGGGAGTAGTGAAATCTAAGTAAACACATTTTCTCTTATTATTGTTTACACCACAATTTAGTTTTAGTTTATTTTATTTTATTTTGATCATCTTTAGTTAATTGGGTTAGTTGACTAGTAACTAATTCCGCCCACTCCTTCAAAACCCGAGATTTTACTTGTTTTATAAAAATATAAAAATACAAAAAGAGTCATCTCTCACCTTTAGACCTAGTTTAGTAGACTTTTTAATCCTAGCGAACACTATTCATGAGTTGAACGATCAATCCCCCGGTACTTGTCACTATACTATACTACAACGAACAGGTACACTACCTGGTGGGAATTGCTAGCTTCTCAAGATCCCTTGAGAGGTAAAACTTTTTACGAGGATGCAATCTCGCGCATCAGTTCAATAGTAGGTGTGTAATAAAACTAAGAGAAACACTTGTTAGGGTAATTTTAGCGCCAAATTTAAATTTTTTTACAACATATAGGAGTGAAGCTTTAGCCTTAATAAGCGTCTCATGGATAGGAGTTGTATAACTAGCACAAAAAACCGTACCACTCAAATTTTCCGCCCCAAATATGTGTGGTTCGCCCCTAGATTTGTTAGGAAAAGATGCTTATGAGTGTACTGGTAGTACTTCGATTCTAGAACTTGTGATAGTGATGCATCCCGAGACCGATAGTGAGACTACATTAGTGTAGTAGAATTTACTACATGATAAGAGGTATTAGGATCACCCTTGTGTTAAACCCGTTTCATAATTACTTGACCAATAAAGCCAATACACTTGACTAGTGAAGTCAATTAATTTCCCAACACCTTTGTGATGTACTCATTTTTAGTACACGATACCTTTAGTACACCCCTCCGAGCCTATCTTTTTTGTTTCTAACTTTAAGCAATTTTACTTAATGGAAGAATTTTTTACAATCCACCCCAAATGTACACCCAAATCGCCTTAGCCTTCCTTGTATGCACTCATCTTTAGTGCATTATTGTTACATGTTTAAACCCTTAGTTAATTGTCAAATTGATTACATGGTTGCTAAGTCGAGTCATATCTTGTACATATTGTTTTGGGACGATTGGGACTTATGGGTAAAGTACTATTGTTATGGAGTATTGGGGAAGACGTCAACTATTACCCTCATATGTGCGCTAATATCTAAAAAGTACTCCAAGTATTTTAATTATCTTAATTCGAGTCATTAGAAGAGTTGATTGTAAAGTATGTAAAAGTTCAAGTGTAAGGGGAATGCAAATTCCCTACGATGTATTATTTTGGATAGTAGGGCAAGAGTGTATGCAAAAAATAAATAAATAAATAAAATAAATAAAAAATTGAAAAATCAAGAAAAAGAAAAAAAATAGAAAAAGAAAAAGAGAAAAAAACATACGGACTACCATCCCGGTTCCTTTTATGTTTATTTTATGTTTTTGTTAGTTTATGATTAGCTTAAGTCGAGTCGATTCTTGGCTTAGCAACGCCACATTGTACATGTAATTTACCAAGATGATTAACTTGCCACCAGTAAAGATTTCCTTTATCCAACAAAACCGTGTTTATCATATCCCTACACCTCACTTTACGACCCTTTAAAAGACCTCTTTGATAGTTTATCCTCGGTGCTTACGCCAACTGGTGGAGGTTTGATCCTTTCCCAAGCCTGTGGTAATCTATGTGCTATGATAGGTAGTGAGAGATATTTTCCATTTTAATATTGTGATATATACTTTTATTACACCCGAGAGATGTGAGTATCCAAACATTATTTGTGAGGTGCTAGTGTATAATTTCTGTGCTTGTTTTGGTTGGAGTGGAACTGTTATTTATTGTAATTACTTTTATATTAGTGTTAAATGACCCATAGCTTTTATTTTGATTAGAATAAAAGTGCATTTGCTTGAGGACAAGCAAATCTCAAGTGTAAGGGTATTTGATGTGGCGAAAAGTGTTATGCTTTTAGGGGTCAATTAAGCCCTAAGTCATGATTATTTTATCAGATATTGCCTCAAATCATTCCTTTTGTCATTTTAGGTACTTTGGAGAAGAAATCTGGAAAAGGAAGCATTTTGGACGTTTTTGGAGCGAAAAGTGAAGAAAACGAAAATGTCCCCAAAATCAAGCTGGAAATAGTACCTGACGGTGTCACGATTTGCATATGATGGCGTCATGTGTTGGCAAAGAGGTGGATAAAAAGTTTACACGAGACACACCATAATGTTTTTGGGATTTTACACGTGACGGCCAAGAGATGAATTACAAGTGACGGCGTCAGATTTGGATCTAAGCAATTCGTGAAGAGTATTGGCGGCTAGTTGACGGCATCAAAATTACAACGTGACGCCGTCAGATTGTATTCTCTATATATAGTTTTATAATTTTCATTCATTAGGGAGAGAACTTTTTGAGGAACTTTATACAAACACTAAGTCGAATTTTCACCTTATTGTAAGGGTTTCAAACCTTTCTTTCATCTGTGTTTCAATAAAGATAAGTATTCTAATAATCATTCAATATGTTTATGTATTGTTTGATTTTATCTTATGCTTGTCTTTACTTTAAAATGCTAGGCTAGGTTTGTTTGTGTTTTCTTAGATGTAATGAAACCTAACTATTGATTATTGGTTGATTATTTGTTATTAGTTGTTGTAGATGAATGAATTCGATATTAGGCTTAAGAAAACTGGCTAACTTCCAATTGGTAACTTGCTTGAACGCCTTAAGAAATATGAATCGGATGTGTACTACCATTTTAATGGTTATATTTAATACATGAGTGACTACTAAGGAGGCCATGTTAGGAGCTAGTTGTCGGCTCGACATAGGAAGAGGTAGAAGTTTATAGAGTTGGGGAAGATCGTACACGGCCCCACGAATGGTATTAAGGAATATAACCCGTCATCCACGCAATTGTAACAAACTAGTCAATTAATGAAAGATAGTTAGGGAGTAGTGAAATCTAAGTGAACACGTTTATCTTATTAGTGTTTTTCTCATATTTACTTTCGTGTTATTTCATTTTTATTGCATTTGTTGTTATTTGGGTTAGTTGACTAGCAACTAATTTCACACACTCTTCCAATACCTAAGATTTTTACTTGTTTTCCATAAAATATAAAAATACAAAAAGAATCATCCCTCACCTCTAGACCTAGTTTAATTAAGTTTTGATCATAACGACACTATTTCCCAAGTAGAACGATCAATCCCCCGGTACTTGCCACTACACTATACTACATCGGTCAGGTACACTGCCTGGTGAAGATTGCAAGCTTCTCGAGATCCCTCGAGAGGTAAAACTTTTTGCGTAGGCGCAATCCCAAGCATCATGCCACTTCATGGTTAAAGAAGGCATTGTCCTCGGCCACAAAATTTCAAAATCTGGGATCGAGGTAGATCGAGCCAAAGTCGGTGTAATCGCAAAACTACCTCATCCTACCACCATTAAAGGAATTCGAAGTTTCCTTGGTCATGCTGGTTTTTATCGACGCTTTATCCTAGATTTTTCTAAGATAACCCGGCCTCTGACCCATCTCTTAGAAAAAGATGCTCCGTTTAACTTCACAAATGAATGCATCGATGCATTTAACTTCTTAAAGAAGAAGTTAACAGAGGCACCAATTTTAGTTGCTCCCGATTGGGACTTGCCATTTGAGCTAATGTGCGATGCTAGCGATTATTCCATTGGTGCAGTCTTGGGGCAACGTAAGACTAAGTATTTTCAACCGATACACTATGCAAGTAAGACAATGAACGACGCTCAATCTCATTATACGACTACTGAGAAAGAGATGTTAGTCGTTGTCTATGCTTTTGAAAAGTTCCGACCATATCTGGTTTTGAAAAAATGCATAGTGTATACGGATCATTCTGCTCTTAAGTATCTAATGGCAAAGCAAGACGCTAAGCCAAGATTACTTTGGTGTGTTCTACTCCTTCAAGAATTCGATGTGAGCTGAGAACCTTGTTGTCGATCATCTTTCACGTTTAGAAAATCCCCATCAAAGTGTTCTCGAGAAAAAGGAAATTACCGAAACATTTCCTCTCAAGACACTTGGGAGTATATCACAAAGTGATCCGAGTACCCCATGGTTTTCCGACTTTGCGAATTACCATGTGGGGAATTTAGTAAGGAAAGGGATGTCGTCCCAAAAAAAGAAAAATTCTTTAAAGACGTTAATCACTATTTCTGGGACAACCCCTATTTATTCAAAGTATGTGCGGATCAAGTGATCCGGCGATGCGTTCATGGCAAAGATGCTAATGACATTCTTTTGGCATGCCACAGTGGACCCACGGGGGGACACCATGGTGCCAATTACACAGCAAAGAAAGTATTTGACTCCGGTTTTTATTGGCCAACAATATACCGTGATGCACATGACTTGGTGAAGTCATGTGACTCGTGCCAACGACAAGGGAAAATCTCACAGAAGGATGAAATGCCTCAAAATGCTATTCAAGTCTGTGAGATTTTTGATGTTTGGTGTATAGACTTTATGGGTCCATTCCCGTCTTCAAGAGGGAATAAATACATACTCGTGGTGGTCGATTACTTGTTGAAATGGGTTGAAGCGAAGGCGCTTCCCACCACTGACGCCCGAGTTGTTGTGAAATTTCTTAAGAACCTATTTTCTAGATTTGGTACACCTCATGCTATAATCAGTGATCGTGGTACTCATTTTTGTAATGATCAATTTGCAAAAGTGAAGCTCAAGTATGGTGTTACACATCGACTTAGTACCGCGTATCACCCGCAAACAAGCGAACAAGTTGAGGTGTCCAATCGTGGACTTAAACGAAATTTAGAAAGGATTGTAGGATAACACCGTTCCCCGTAGGCTGACAAATTAGATGATGCACTCTGGGCTTTCTGCACCGCTTATAAAACACCCATTGGGTGTACTCCTTATAAGTTGGTGTATGGAAAGGCGTGCCATCTCCTCATTGAGCTTGAGCATAAGGCCTACTAGGCCTTGAAACATGCAAATTTCGACCTTAAGACCGCGGGTGATCACAGAAAAGTTCAATTGAATGAATTAACTGAGCTTCTTGATCAAGCCTACGAGAATTCTTTAATCTAAAAAGAGAAAACAAAGAGGATTCATGACTCAAAGATCAAAAACTGCAAATTCAACGTTGGTGATCAGGTCCTTCTTTTTAATTCTCGATTGAAGATTTTCTCGGGTAAGCTTAAAACCCGTTGGTCTGGATCATTCACCATCACCCCAAGTATTCCCTTATGGAACCATTGAGTTAGCTCAACCCGATGGTCCCAACTTTAAGGTGAATGGTCATCGACTCAAACATTACTTCGGAGGGGACATACCACCCGAGGTAGTCCCGAATGTCCAAACTTTCCCCAGGGACAACTAAATTCGGGGATCGAGTCAAGCTACATGACTCGGTGACCAAAAAAAAAGCGCTTCATGGGAGACACCCCATGCTTATCCAATTCATCTTCTTAAAATTCTTATTTCTAACTAATGACGTGAGGGGGCGACCTCTTCCATTTTCTCATGTTTCGTGATTGTTTGTTTATGATTGTCCAGGAGTGTCCCCGATTTATGATGACTCTCATGCTCGTGGTTTTGTCTTTCTCTCCACTCGAGTCTCATTCATCGATGCTTTTGGAAATCCTATATCCGGAAATCTTATTGACTAACGTAATCTTTGGCATAATTAATAAATGGCCTTAGGTTTTTGTTAGGATTGCCTTTACCCGTAAAACATTGAGGACAATGTTTCATTCTAGTCAGGGGGGGGGGTTGAATCTTTGATTCGATTGACCTTGCAACTTTCACCGTGTCGTTTACTCTCGCAACTCCGTTTTTCCTAAAAATGAAAAAATTTTAAAAAATGAAAAATTTGAAAAAATTTTGAAGAAAAATCAATGAAAATGTTGTGGAAAAAAATTTGAGAAAAATTGAAAAATTATGCAAAAATAAAATAAGTTTTGACACCTTGTTGACTTTCCAGCTGGCGAGAGTAGGAATATATATTTTGACTTGACCGGGCGTGTTGAGCCATAACTTGTCCCCTTAACCAATGATAATCATATAAGCTTGTGCTAGTCTTGTACACCAGGAGCTATAAAATGCGAATTCTTTCTTAAAGAATCTGCAAGTTCCCGTACTTGACTTTAGAAATGCATGGCTTAAAAGCTTTCACTAGTCTTTTACATAAGGAGCTAGAAAACGCGAATTCTTTTCCTAGAGTTTGCAAGTTTCCATATCTGAATTTATATATGCGTGGCTGATTATCGGCTAAGCATTCGCGAATCTCATTATTTGGGATTTATAAATATGCGAAGAACGAGAAATGATAGAGTTTATTTAGAAGTTAGATGCTAAAAATGGAGTAATTGGTTCTCTTTAGAGCTCATGAAAGGTACTTGTGGTTTTTTTCTCCCGAAAAAATGTTTCACCCAATAATAATAGATGTTCTAGGTTAATTAACGGTATTTAGGTTTGGCCAATATTTAGTTCTTCATCTTCTTAAAAGTATCTTTGCTTTAGAAGTTGGGTACATATCAAGGACACATAAAAAATAAAGTCAAAATTAATAAAAATTGTTATGTATGAGGTTTTGGAACTACCTGATAAGTTCCATGATTATTGTTGTGATATAAAAAAAATCGATTAAGTTTGAATTAAAAAGTGCTTAAGAGTTATAAAGTTGATGGCGCGTGAGGTGCATGTGGATGGTTCTGAGTTAGACACAGGAGGTGCACGTGTAGTACTCCTCAACTTTTATATATGAATTCGTATGTATCTTAATTCCTTGATGTGGACCAAATTCCTAAGGCAGTGGTTCTTGAGAGAAGATGAAAAACTACTAAGCATTTAAACTTGGTATCTTTATCGGACTAAAAATATATCGAAACGAGAAAATATGAAGTAATTCATTTCTCATCAAATATAAAAAAATCTAGATACATTAAGAAAATGGGAGTGAGAGGTTATTTCACAAGTAGCTTTTATGGGTAGTGTTAGTATCTAACTTGTAAATAAGTTGTGATCTCGTTTTTAAGCTTAGTTTGGGGGCTCGTGAAAAATTATTGCAAAATAATAAAAGTTCAATAAACCGTCACAAGAATAAAGTGAAAAATACAAAAAGAGTAGTGATAAGTAGTATAAGGAATAAAACTGGAAAACGGGGCGTTTTTGGGATTAAATGATTTCGTAACTTCTTTTAATTTACAAAGTCAGTAGGAAGAGTTATGAAATTATTTATCTCAAAAGAGTGAATTGATCACATTGCGTGAGGACATGACAATACTTTAGTCCGGGGGACTTTGGTGAGTGCTTATTCACTCACCTTTTCTTGACCAAATTAAGTCAAAATAAACCAAAAACTAACCCAAATTGCCAAAGATTGTGTGTTTTTGTGATTGTGAATGTGCAAGAACGGATATTTAAGAAAAAGACGAAAAACAACGAGAAAACGACAAAACCGAGCACGAGAATGGAATGAGAGTAAAAAAAAAGTCAAAGCTGGGGATGTAAAAGTCAAAGAATAGCTCAGAAAGTCAATAGAAGTCTTTAAGAATGCTTAAATTTTCAAGAATAGTCACTGGATGAAGTTTGAAGGAATTTTCATTTTCAGTCCTTGAAGTTTCATCAATTGTCAAAACCAGCCCTTGAAGAGATTTTTTGGAAAGAAAGACAAAAGATGACAACATTGGTCCTTAGAGAATTAGGAAGTCACAACAAAGGCCCTTGGATCACAAATATGGAAAATGGCAGAATTTATCCTCAAAGTTTCAGTTTTTTCACAATTAGCCCTTGTTCATTTTTACTAAAAGCTAAAATTGCAAAAGTCCAAGTCCAAGTCCAAGTCTATTACTAAACCAAGTCCAAAACTACAATAAACCCAAAACCATCCCAAAGCCCAAAAATCATTAACCCGAGCCCACTAACCCTCGGTTAAAACCCATCTCACACGGGTCAAACTCCAAAACAATAATAAAATAAAACATTCCCGCCCCCTTTTTTACCCTTACCCAGAAAACCTCAATCCTCATGAACCCTAATTTTTACCCTTTCAAGATTACTTCGATTCAATAATAATTACCAATCGTAGGTGCTTCTAGAAGCCACCTCACGTGCACTGAGCATGTCAGAGAGAATATTCAAGCTTAGTCAGACCACGCGGACAACTGGCAGCTGGTAATTGGATACACCACCTCATCAGGTAGCATTGGATTCACATTCTAGACGTTTCTGAGCACATGACAGAGAGTATACATGCTGATTGCCAACATGGCGGATTGGAGAGCTCCCATTGGCTCAACTACGTCACAGATTTTGATCTAAGGGTCTTAAATGATTAGAAGAAGCACAAACGATCCAAGGGCAATCAATCAAGCTTCTGGGAGCTTCTGACATCCTCACCCCCAAGGCTCACCCTCACTTATAAATAGAGCTCATTTTCTCCTCATTTGTACGTAGAATTAGATATACTGTTATGCTATAGAAATGATATTAGAATAGTTTTAATTATCAAATTTCTGTATTCTCATCTTTCAAATTGTAATTTCATCTTTAATAAATAAAAGTTCTAGTTTACTTTTACTTTAAATATGTTTTGTTCAATCATTTACTGTTTCATTCTCATAAAATCAGTAGGTATATACAGAAATAGTTAAAATTAGGTTTAGCTTTTGTTTACTGTTTGATTTTATGATTTCAGCTAGTATAATTATAGTGATAGGTGCTTATTAGTGATAGTTAGCTTAATCTAGTTTAACATTAGCTTATTATATCATTTGGGATAAGATTTGATAAGAAGAAATTGGAATTGGTGAAAGTAATAGTGCAATAAACTAGTCAACTGGTTAAGCTTTGGTGTCTCACTGACATCTGATCTAGGGTAATATTAGTGGAGCAATTGTTAGATAATCATAGGGCTTTTTGTATTTTTAGGTTCTCAGTTGTATAGTAGTTCTTTTGCCACCTTAAGTTTCCAAGTTGTAGCTTATTAGAATTGCTTATTAGTGCCTGCAGTGTAGGGCTTTAGAACCTGTATGCTAATTCAAGTTAGGACCTGAAATTGTGCTTAGTGAATTATAACCTGAGCTTCTTTGGGCAAATTGAGTAGTTTTAAACTTGTGATAGTGTAACTCATAGTTTCTGAGCCTCTGGCTTATTTTGGTGAAACCTGCTTATAACTTGTGCTTATTTCAAACTGCTTATTGTTCAATTGTTGTGATTCTGAGTGATTCCTGATTTGATTTGAGTTTGTTAGTGCTTATTTGAGTATTAGAAACCTACTGTATAACTCTTAGAAAGTTTGGTGACAAGTGCTTATTATTAAGCACTTGTTACAAATTGCTTTTAGCCAATAAGCAATTTTTCAGATTATTTTTTTTTTCATTTTATTTTTCATAAATTTCAAATATTATTTTAGAGTTTTCCAAAAATTTTTAGGAATTTTCTCCCTAATTTGCTACTTTTCTCATTTTTATTAGTTTTTTAATACTTTTTTAAATAAATAAAAATTCATTAAAAAAATCAGAAAAAGCTTTAAAAATCCAAAAATAGTTTAGAAAATTATTTTTAGTTATTTTAGATTTTTCAGAATTTATTTTATATTTTTCAAAATTACTTTTACATTTTATTTTATTTTTAATCATTTTTAATAATTCAAAAATAGAAATTAGTTCATAATAAATCAATAAAAAGTCAAAAAAAAAAATCTTTTTCTCAAAATTATTTTTGGTTGTTTAAGAGTTTTATAAAATTATTTCAAAGTTTTAGGAGCCTTTTTCATTTAGTCGTTTCACTTTTTAGTTTGAAACGTGATGTTTAAATTCGCGTTTGATAAATCGTTTTACGTTTCTAGTTAATTGTGCTTTGTAAGATTGCACATTCAGCCTTGTATCTTGTTTCTCATAATTATTTTAGTATAAAAATCCCAAATTTCATTTTTTCTCTTTTTCACGACACGATTTCTCGAATCGTTAACCACGATTCCATTCATCCTTCACACGGACTACGACTCGGGTCATCCGTATTTAATTCGGATTTCCTTGGACTTATATGATATATATACTATTGATTCTCTCGAATCAGTGCCTACTATCGATACAACTTTAACTGGTCGTATAAATTGGTGCTCTCGTTGAGAGGGCTAACAAATTAAGATTCCAAAAAAATAAAATAATAAATAATTGATGTTTATCGATCACTATTCATGAGCACTGTTCGCGAAGTTGCTGTTCATCAGAAAAAATTTTATATTCTTCGAGTTTACTATTCATGTGGCATCAGGGAGTAGCGATCGGGATGCTCTGTTTCAGCTTTTACAAACAGGTACGGTAGCCCAGTATCATTGTGATTTTGAGATACTTACAAACTGAGTATCGGGGATCTCTGAAAACTTACTTAAATCGTTTCATACCTCTGGACTAAACTGGCTCTACAATGTGCACTCTTAAGGTCAAACCCCACAACTTTAGGCGAAGTTTTTTCATTAGCTTGCATAATGGAAGCACGTTTTGCGGACCAATTTTTGGCTACAACAAGCACTACACTGAGTGGATATCAAGAGAAAGCATCTAACTCTTCTGCAACATTAGAAGTTGCACCATAAGGTGTACCAAAAGCTACTACCGCCGCTGTCAAAGTTACAACGATTGAAGAGACTGTTAAGTTTTACATACCAGAATTAGAAGAAAAAGAGACTCGAACGAAGCCAGAAAAGGAGAATAAATGAACAACAGACGGAAGGAATCAAGAAAATACAAGTGAGGATCTTAACGCCTATTACTCACCTGCACTAATGGGGTCAGCTTATGGAAATACACATCTAGTTTTATTTATGGGAGTGTTGTGTCCATCCGAATGGAAAGAATGTAGAACAAGAATTCAAGTGCTACCACTATTTCCAATCGAGCTTGAGAACAAGTTGAAAGAGAGAATACAAATGTTTAGGAAACGTCTCAAAATTTGGGATCCTGAAATCAAGATTTTTTTTTCTTTTTCTGTTTTTTTTTTTTTTTTCTTTTTTTTAAGACAACACTTTGAGGACAAGGTAGTTTTTGAAGGCGTGGGGAGTGTTACGCCCATGGTTAGGATATTTGCCATAGTCTATTATGTTTAGGTTAAGTATTTAAGTCATTATTTAGGATAAGTATTCGATTCGTTATTGGATATGTGTTATCATTGTAAGGGTTATCCCAACCGGTTTATATACCGAGGTGTAGGAACCCAGCACTCCTTGATCGTTACGGGCTCTAGACTCTATACGTCTAATATTATCTATATCTAGGAACACATAATAACGAAAGCGGAATATTCAAACAATGCATTAACGTTATCATGAACAAGGTTTTTCATTATCATTAACTTTAACACTAACACTAATATAATTAGCATGTTCTACTTTGATCAAGATAGAACATGTTATCTAATCTAAAACACTAATAAATCCTAGGCGTCTATTGTACGTACTATTAAACTAATGACCCTATGTCTCTTTATATACTAGATACATCTAGGGTTTACAAGAGGAATCATAATACAGTTAGGAAACTAAATCTTTTAAGTAAATCTTCTAGTATCTTCAAACTCCATCTTTTTGTAGTTTCCCTTCTTGTCACTTCAAGCCCTTCATGTTTCATTCTTCTTGTTTTGTATCATCAAATCTACAAACCCCAACAATCTTCCCCTATTTGATGGTAACAAAACAAACACCTTCTTGTACGAACTTCCCTAGACGAAGTAGAAAAGTTGAGATAATTAAATCTCGCCATGAAAGAAATAATCTTTGTCTTCCCCTTAAGCCATGCCATACCACTCCAACATCTCTTCCCCTTTTTGTTATCAACAAATAGGGAACATATAAGCAATAGAAACTTCCCCTTGAGTGGTGCATGTACATCAAATGATTAAACACATAATAAGATACTTCCCTTGAAACCAATGTGTTAATCATCTTCATGAATCTTCAATAAGCTCCTTGTAATGATCACTGATGAAGAAAATCAAGTATAACGAATTTGATGAAGAAGTAGAATAACCCAAACTTGTGCCTTATATCTTGTACTAACCATGTGACTCCAAACTCATACCAAGGACAAAAAAATATGAGTAGACCGCAAGCTCTTGACAAAATCCTCAACTAAGATGAGACACTGAGTACTACAATGTAACTCCTTAAAGTGATAGCAAACGTGACTTTAAACACCTTCAGTTTGTAGATAATACACCAATTTGCTAGATTCATCAAGTCTTTGTCACAACAATAAAGCACGAACAAGTTACCTCTTGCTATAAGGTATAATAAGAACACATATCCAAGAAACTCCACTTCACCTTCAAATAAGTGATAAACTATCTTCTTCGTAATCAATTATTCCAATACGAACAAATACGAGCCTTTTGAAACCTTTAAGAACATAAACCAGCTAACCATCTTGTGTGTGTGGAACTAACAACCTGTGTGTGTAAACTAATATCAATCGAACTCATCGCGACTTCCCCTCACTGCTTGTAAATCATGCATTGTCTTCATAAATCATTTTGAAATATATACAAGCAGCACCTTGGACAAAGCAGTACGCTGAACATTCACCAAGCAGTACGTTGAATAATATGGAGCAGTACTTTAGTAGCAGCAGTTTGCAAGAGAGCAGTACTTTCAAAAAGCGAGCAGTACTTTGGAATAATTACGAATAGTACTTTAACAATACCAAGCAGAACCTTCACTTCAAATTAGTCCACAAATAAACAAACCATCGATCCCTTTATTCACTGATCTTGGACCAAACTTGAAGCAGTACATTGAAAGAACATATACACAGTACTTTCCAAAACAGATCATAAAAATCCATACCAATGAATCTGACCCACGAGCTGTTGTGGACATCCAATCAGATCGAGACATTAAATCAACAGCAGCAGTATCACATACAAAACTTTTAAAACCAAACTGCGACTGTATAAACCTCAAAGACCTGCGTATCTTCGACAATAAAACCTTGTAATCCCAGATATCACGAGCCCCAGGCTCTGATACCACATGTAGGAACCCAGCACTCCTTGATCGTTACGGGCTCTAGACTCTATACGTATAATATTATATATATCTAGGAACACATAATAATGAAAGCGGAATATTCAAACAAAGAATTAACGTTATCATGAACAAGGTTTTTCATTATCATTAACGTTAACACTAACACTAATATAATTAACATGTTCTACTTTGATCAAGATAGAACATGTTATCTAATCTAAAACACTAATAAATCCTAGGCGTCTATTGTAGGAACTTGACGCCGAGACACACACACCTTTAAGTTGACTACATCTTATACGTACTATTAAACGTATGTCTCTTTATATACTAGAGACATCTAGGGTTTACAAGAGGAATCATAATACAATTAGGAAACTAAATCTTTTAAGTAAATCTTCTAGAATCTTCAAAATTCTCCATCTTTTTGTAGTTTCCCTTCTTGTCACTTCAAGCCCTTCATGTTTCATTCTTCTTGTTTTGTATCATCAAATCTACAAAACCCAACACGAGCCATTATAATGAATGAAGTCATAGTTTTATATCAGATAATATTCCAGCTTTCTTTTCTTCTTTTTTAAGGAGTTCGCGCTCGCTTAAAGTGATGCCTACCAGGGCGGATCTAGCTTATACACATGGGTATGCACGTCTATACCCTGTATAATTTTTTAGTGTAATTTTGTTTCTCTAATGTCACTATAAAATACACTAAAAAGTTATGAGTGCATACCCTCTAAAACACACGAAAGATATGAGTGCATACCTTAATCTAACTCACCATTGTTTGAAAGGAAAGAAAAGAGAAGGAAAAAAAAGAAAAGAATTGGCGCACTGTAATTTTGAGGCTGGCAGACAGCACTTTGAAGAAGAAAGCAAATAAGGCATTAGGTCAAATAATGAGTTTATATTTTTCTAGCCCAATTATTGTAATATGGACGTATCCAACTATAAAGCCCAATTAACTTAAATTACTATATATATTATTTGTCGTTTAATACGGCGTCGTTCCACTACCAAACGACGTCACTCCAATGTTGGGCTCCTATTTTTTTTCTTTTTTCTAGCCCAGTCCATTAAAGACGCGACCCTATCCAATGACCTTGCCCTAGATATATGGTTACATACTTAGAACCCCAGAAACACGGACGGATAAACATCCGTCTACCACACGCTCCTCATTTTGACATAAAATATAATTTCTCAGTCTCTTTTGCGTATGTTTCAGTAATCAACCACCTATAACTGTGCCCGTAAACAGCTAAATTAAATACTTTGGTTTACGGGATTTGTTCTTCGTTAGATTATTGTGGGTTTATGATAATTAGTTATATTTTGCACCATTTCTGATGTGGGTTTATGATATTTTGCTGTTTTTTTAATGTTTTGATTTATGGGATTTTTTTTCTTCGTTAGATTATTGTGGGTCTATGACAATTAGTTATATTTTGCACCATTTCTGATGTGGGTTTACGATATTTTGCTTTTTTTTTTTATGTTTTGAATGCTTATTCCTTATGTTACTATTTTCTTATAATTTTGTTGTTAAAATTGTACACGAAAAAAAAACAAAAAAACATGAATGTTAGGTTTGATATAAGCATAAATATTGATTTGGAATTCCTATGGGATGTTTGTTTCACCTCATTATTAGACTTTAATAAACCCAGAAAAACTCATTTAAGCTTATTTTCAGACTTTCATATTGTTACCTTATGGCTTCTTTCGGTTCAGGTATGATGTGTTCAACCATTCACAGCTATTGTGACTTTTAGTACACTCATATGTATATGGTGAAGATGTTGCGGTTCATGGGTTAATGTATCGGTGCCTACGAATAACAGTAATATGTAAGACCCTTATTAATATGAAGGAGTCAAGCAGAATTCTGCCAATTTTCGAGCAATGTATCCATGTTCAGGAATGTTAGGCGTGATGTTCTTAACACAGATACGTTGCTGGAGAATTGGCCCTCATCCATAGCCGCTACACTCCTTTCAGAACATTTTTTAGAATGCATTCTAAACTTTCTAGCAGCCCTTTGTCTACTACCACGTTAATTATTGTTTTGTTTACTATCTTGGAGTGTAGTCAACTGTAAGCTATTTGTTCAACGTAAATAATTGTTTCATATAGTAACAACGTTTTAGTTTTGCGATTCTTATAACTTTTCTTTTGTTTATTTCATATTGTTTGGCCCTGTTGGAATAGTTACACTTATTGCATTCGCCGGGCTGACATAAGCTCAAGTATAGCCATTGTTTGGTAATCGTTTCTAAATGTAAGTACAACCACTTTTGAAATTAATTTCTGTTAAACAACTTTGTTACAAATGTTTAGTGTAATATACTCAATGTAAACCTAACCCACTATGTTTGACCCTTTAAGTATATACTATATAATCTGTAAGAGAATACTTTCGTTTATATCAACAAATAGTTAAGCATGGAATGGCTGCACCTAATGTGTTTAAGTGGCAGTTACACATAGTGTTGGGATGTAGTGCATATCCTACCTTTAACTAGCGTTTCATTCATATTACTTTTAGGAAAGCTACATAGTGATTTTCCTGTTATATAATTTCCAGTTATATTTAGTGACTTTTTTGAATTATTCATATATTTTTTGTTATCGATTTAGTTATTATGATATGACATCTTCTCAACAAAAGGACATGTTAGAACTTAGTTACTTAGGTATATATGTGTTACACAATGACCATAGTCCTTATACATGAACCTACGGTTTTATGTCCTTCTTTAGCACTGTGTTTTCATGACCAAGTATTAACCATGAAAGAGACAATATAAAAGGGTTGGCCTTTGATACGGGGGATTGCGCCTCGCAACAGGTTTTACCTCTTAAGGGATATTGAGAAACTTGCAATCCCCGCTAGGCAGTGTACCTGATCGTTGTAGTATAGTATAGTGACAAGTATCGGGGGATTGATCGTTCAACCCAGGAATAGTGTCGCTAGGATTAGAAAGCCTACTAAACTAGGTCTAGAGGTGAGGGATGATTCTTTTTGTATTTTTTATATTTTATGAAAGCAAGTAAAATCTCGGGTTTTGAAGGAGTAGGCGGAATTAGTTGCTAGTCAACTAACCCAATTAACTACATATGCAATCAAAATAAAATAAAAATAAATGAAATTAAACTAATGTGGTGGAAACAATAATGAGAAAAGATGTGTTTACTTAGATTTCATTACTCCCCAGATATCTTTTACCGGTTGATTAGCTTGTTACAATTGCATGGATGATGGGTTATATTCCTTAATACTAGTCGTAGGGCCGTGTACAATATTCCCTAACTCTATAAGCTCTTACTTCACTCCTATGTCGAGCCGACTAAAAGCTCCTAACATGGGATCACTAGAATTCACTTATGCATTAAATACAACGAAAACTCATAGTACACCTCCGATCAAGTTTCTTCAGACGTTCAAGCAAGTTACCAATGGAAGTCTGCCAGTTCTCTTAATCCTAACATCGAATACAATCATCCACAACAATTATAAACAAACTATCAACCAATAATCAACATCTAGGTTTCACTACATCTAAGCAAACACAATAAAAACCTAGCCTAGCATGTTAAAAGAAAGACAAGCATAAGATAGAATCAAACAACACATAGACATATTGAATGATTATTGGAAGACTTATCTTTATTCATACATGGATGAAAGAAGGGTTTGAAACCCTTACAATATGATGAAAATTCGACCTAAGGTTTGTGGTAAAGTTCCTCCTAATGTTCCACACTTTACAATGAAAAATTGGAAAAATATATATAGAGAATACATCCTGACGGCGTCATGTGGTAGCTTCTGAAGCCGTCAACTCACCGCCAAATTAAGGGTCGTATTGCCTAGATCTAGTCTTGACGCTGACATGTAGAAATTATGCTCTGGGCCGTCACTTGCATTTTGACCCTGACGGCCTTGGTGACACCGTCAGGTCAATTACACTAAAAACGTTCTGGGCCGTCACGTGTATTTTCCACTTCCACCTCTTTTGCCAAGCTTGACGCCGTCATGTGTGAAGTCTTGATGTCATCAGGTACTGTTCCCAGCAAAGATTTTGAGACTTTGCCGTTTTCTTTACTTTTATGCTCCAAAAATGTCCAAAATGCTTCCTTTTCCAGATTTCTTCTCAAAAGTACCTAAAATGACAAAAGGAACGATTTAGGGCAGTAATTGATTAAATAATCACGAATTCGGGCTTAAATGACCCCTTAAAAGCGGTACACTTTTCGCTTTATCAAATACCCTTACACTTGAGATTTGCTTGTCCTCAAGCAAATGCGCTTTTATTCTAATCAAAATACAAGTTATGGGTCATTTAACAATAATATAAAAGTAATTACAACAAACAATCGTTCCACTAAAAACCAAAAACAAGCACGGAGGTCATATACTAGCACCTCACAAATAATTTTTAGATACTCACATCTCTCGGGTGTAATAAATTATATATCACAATATGGAAATGGAAAACATCTCTCACTACATGTCATAGCAAATAGATTACCATAGGCTTGGGAAAGGATCAAACCTCCACCACTTGGCGTAAGCACCTATGATAAATGATTCACAGTTTTCTAGTCAACTTTATTTAGTCAACCACTTGTGAATGGTCAACCAATAAAAGTCAAACTAAAGAAACCTGAATACAAATATATCCAAGGAGTTTAGTGTCCCCGGGTCGTTAATGTCCCTTGGAAGTGTGATATCCTGAGTTAGAACGGATCTGTGATCGGGAATTATTGAACAGGAAAGGGGCATTTGATTTGTGATTACCCTAGAAGAAAAGAAAATAGCTTAAATAAGCTATATAAACAAAGACTTGAAATAAGAAAACGTAAAAACGTAAAAGGAATTAAAAACGTACGCGACTGCGTACTGAGAAAAAGGTGAGTTTTAAGAAAAATAAACTAAAGGGGCTAAAAATGAAAATTCTATAAACTTAAACTTAAAATAAAATTAAATTAAAAAGAAAACTATTTTTTATATTATTTTATTATTTATTATTAATTATTTAATTAAAAACTATTTAACTATTTAATTAAAACTAATTTAATTTAAACTAAAAATGATAAAAACTACAAATTAAACTAAAAATTTATAAAATTAATTTCTAAAAATTAAAATGAACTTGAAGAAAGTATAAAAAATAAGAATAAATATTTTTGTCTTTTTATGAGCTTTTTATTAATTAAAAACTATTTATCTTAATTATACTAATTAGACTATTTTAAATTACAAATAATACTATATTAACTTAGAAAATCATGAGAAAATTTATAAAATTATTTTATGACTTATAAAATCTAGGAAAAATATAAAATCTAGGTGTTACTTTATAAAAATTAATTATGCTATTTAAAACTTATTTATTAATTAATTACTAATACAACTATTATTAATTATAATAAATACTAAATTACAAAACAAAAATCTGAGAAAATTATTAAAAATACTTTAATATATAAGGAAATTAATAAAAATATAAAAACACAACTTTCTTAATAAAAATATAAAAATTAAAATTAAAATTAAATTAAATTAAATAGAAACTATCACTTATTTTTATGTTGTCTTTTCTGGATTTTTCTTTTACAAAACTATATTATATCTAAAAATAAACAACTTTAATAAAAACAACTATTTTATAGCTTATTATTAAGCACGGTGGAAGCTTATTACTTCCACAGTTGACTTTGGTTGACTGAAGATGGAAATAAGCTCAAATGAGCTTGTGTGGGACCCACTATGGATGAATCTGATCTAAATAAGTATAATGGACTTGTCTAAGCTAAAATTTTCCAAATAAGCTCAGTAGATAAGCTGATAAGCAAAAATAAGCTATTCCAAAAACTAATTTGAACACAGAATTGGGACAGAGTTTAGGGTCTGATTCAGGTGGGGTCCACAATGATTCAGGTCAAACAAATGGTCAACCCTCACTCCCTGGTAGGAGGGGGGGTTCAATGGTACAAGATATGACAGGTGGGGCCCACTGAGGTGGTCACAAACCACCACCAAAGTTGGTGGTGTGGAACTGTGGTGACTGCAGCAGGGGAGCTTTCTTCCCTGCACGTGCCTTTGAGGGTGTGTGGGGCCCAGTACAAAATTCACAAAAATGAAATGATGGTGTGGAATCAAAGTTGAGGTGGTAGGCTTTAACTAGAAACAAATTTCAGACCTTGAAACCTAACACTAAATTCAAAACAATTTCCCCAATAATTGGAAAAATCTGAGATGTGCAAACTTTGACTTTTGATAAAACTTGGTGTTTTGACTTTTGTGAACTTTGAATCTAATCTAATGACTGTAATTGAAGTATTAAGGTATAATAATACTTAATTAAGATATCTTAACAACTATAGAACAGATTTGATAAGTCTGTGATCTCAAAATCCTAACAGTGAATCAGTGAGAGTGATTTAGGGTGAGTTTTGACTTTTAATCAAAAGAACTATGGTTTTTATTGTTTAACTGAGTTATTAGAGCCTAGTGGGACTAGTTTCAACAACAATCAACAACAAACACAGCCTATGAGTCCTTGAACTCAGCAGATCCAAACACCCTTTAACCTAACTGTTTTGAAGATTTTCAAATCAAAACAATGATATGAACCTCTAAACTGTTATCAAACCTTAGATCATCATCACAATAGACATAATAAACACAAAATAGCAACAATAACAACAAAAGAACACAGAATTCCAAATTATACTATATGACTGTTTTGTAAAAAACTTTACAACTTAGGAAAACAATTAACAACCTATCAATATTAGACTATAATAGCATCAAACAACATATAATAAGCAAGAAACAACAAAGATTACAGCTATTAAGATAGTAAACAGTGAAGTACTAAAATATGAAAAAATGGCTTACAAAAGTGTCCATAATGAATGCAAAGTGACAAGAACAACTCCCAGGACTTAGATTACACCTATTGCTTCCAATAAGCTTCTAATACCCCTCAAGCAATCCAAATTCCACCCTGCTCCACCTTGTTCTTTCTTGCAGACCAATTTCTTGGTGATTTCTTTTTGTATTTTTGAGTTTATGGATTACAACTGCTTTTAAGGTTTCTAAAAAGCCTTAGAGCTTTTGTCAGGAGCCTAAGTGACTTATTGATTGTCCTCTAAACAGCTATAACAGACAGATAAATTAAATGACAATTTTAAGTAAAAGACAATTAAGTAAATGACAAGTATTGAAAGGTTATGAAACTGCAACTGTAAATAAGGTTTATTACAAAGTGTCAAAGAGTAATAAGATCCTTGAAAGTTTTTAAATGACATTAATTAAAGTTAAGCAATAAAAGTTTGATCACAAAAACGTATTCTATGATATTCTTCTTTCCTGCTTTCTTTCTTTCTTTATAATGACTCATAAACATCCCACTAGCTTCCTGAGACTTTCCCACTTTGATTGGAGGCCATTGGATGGGTCAATTAAATCTTGGCCGTTTAAACAGTTTTGGCGCCAATTTCTTCTAGGTTGCTTGCAGCCTGATATATTACAATTAAAGAACTTTGGGGTTTAGTGGTGACTAAGGGGGGACATTTGAGATATTTCTGACCAACTTGGGTAAGTATGGAAGAAAAACTAGAAAGTAGGGTGCTACAGTGGTGAAGATGGTGGAAAAAGGGTGGGAATTGCATTTAATGTGATGTGGGTGTTAAAGGAGGTGATGGAAAGTAGGGAGGGTGAGCTGTAGTGGTGAGGTGGAGGTGAAAGGTGGCCAAATACCACCTGGTATGGTGACTGGGTGGTTTGGGGGAGACGGTGAATAGTGGTGGCGGTTTTGGGATAGTTTGACCAGGGTCAAACCCTGGTATATTATTAAGGGTTGTGGAGTGGGCTTATTATGGGCCAAAGAAAAAGGAAAGGGGGGTGGGCTGCTTTGGTTTGGACTGGATTGGATTTTGGGTATTAATATTTAGGGTCCGGTTGGTTTTAGGTTTATAATACCACAAGGACTATTTTTGTATTTTCTGAAAAGTTGAAGGGTTAAACCTGCCAAATATACAAAATTAACACAAGGACCAAATATGCCATTTATGAATAGTATAAGGTTTATTTTGATTATTTTCTTATTTTTAAAACCTTAGGGACTAATTTTGACACTTTTCAAAGTTTAGGGACCAAAGTTGTAAATTTGTAAATTTTAACTTCAAAGGACTTTTCCTAACAACTTATGAATCCCAAGGACCTTTTATGATATTTGAACAAGTTTTGATTGACCAGGGACTAGTTTTGCCAATTTGTAAAAGTTCAGGGACTGAAATTGTAAATTATGAATATTTTATATGTTTTTCATCAGTTTTCATCCCTTTTGCACTTGTAACACCTAAAAACACAGTTTCATGATATTTCCAGTATTTTGAAGCATATTTGTATGTTTTCAGATGTTTAGTAGCTTAAATGTGAACGAAATGATGAGTATTTAGACACTAATCAATAAACTATCAAAGAGGTCTTTTAAAGGGTTATAACGTTAGGTGTAGGGATATGGAAAACACGGTTTTGTTGGATAAAAGCAATATTTACGGGTGGCGAGTTAATTATCTTGGTTAATTACATGTACAATATGGTGTTGCTAAGCCAAGACTCAACTCAACTTAAGCTAATCAAATACTAACAAGTATCGGGGGATTGATCGTTCAACTCAGGAATAGTGTCGCTAGGATTAGAAAGCCTACTAAACTAGGTCTAGAGGTGAGGGATGATTCTTTTTGTATTTTTTATATTTTATGAAAGCAAGTAAAATCTCGGGTTTTGAAGGAGTGGGCGGAATTAGTTGCTAGTCAACTAACCCAATTAACTACAGATGCAATCAAAATAAAATAAAAATAAATGAAATTAAACTAATGTGGTGGAAACAATAATGAGAAAAGATGTGTTTACTTAGATTTCATTACTCCCTAGATATCTTTTACCGATTGATTAGATTGTTACAATTGCATGGATGACGGGTTATATTCCTTAATACTAGTCGTAGGGCCGTGTACAATATTCCCTAACTCTATAAGCTCCTACTTCACTCCTATGTCGAGCCGACTAAAATCTCTTAACATGGGATCACTAGAATTCACTTGTGCATTAAATACAACCAAAAATCGTAGTACACCTCCGATCATGTTTCTTAAGACGTTCAAGCAAGTTACCAATGGAAGTCTGCCAGTTTTCTTAAGCCTAACAATGAATACAATCATCCACAACAATTATAAACAAACCATCAACCAATAATCAACATCTAGGTTTCACTACATCTAAGCAAGCACAATAAAAACCTAGCCTAGCATGTTAAAAGAAAGACAAGCATAAGATAGAATCAAACAACACATAGTCATATTGAATGATTATTGGAAGACTTGTCTTTATTCAAATATGGATGAAAGAAGGGTTTGAAACCCTTACAATATGATGAAAATTCGACCTAGGGTTTGTGGTAAAGTTCCTCCTAATGTTCCACACTTTACAATGAAAAATTGGAAAAAAAAAATATATAGAGAGAGAATACATCCTGACAGCGTCATGTGGTAGCTCCTGACGCCGTCAACTTGCCGCCAAATTAAGGGTCGTACTGCCGAGATCCAGTCTTGACGCTGTCATGTGGAAATTATGCTATGGGCCGTCACTTGCATTTTGACCCTGACGTCCTTGGTGACGCCGTCAGGTCAATTACACTAAAAATGTTCTGGGCCGTCACGTGTATTTTCCACTTCCACCTCTTTTGCCAAGCTTGACGACGTCATGTGTGAAGTCTTGACGTCATCAGGTACTGTTCCTAGCAAGGATTTTGAGACTTTGCCGTTTTCTTCACTTTTATGCTCCAAAAACGTCGAAAATGCTTCCTTTTCTAGATTTCTTCTCAAAAGTACCAAAAATGACAGAAGGAACGATTTAGGGCAGTAACTGATTAAATAATCACGAATTCGGGCTTAAATGACCCCTTAAAAGCGGTACACTTTTCGCCTTATCAGCCTTATTTATTTGATTCGTACTGATATTGCATGTATTGACTGCTGCCATTTTCTTCTTACAAGTTCAGGCCTCTCCAGGTTCGTCATCTTTGATTTCAAAGATAGACCAGGATGGAGCTGGATCTGCTACTGCAGAGTCTTTGAGGGGAATTGCTCTTCTTGGAGCAGGTCTGTCAGGGATATTGAGTTTTATAACCATTGTAGCTGCAGATGAAGCCGGACATGGTTTGGAAAGTCCAAGCTATCGTTGGGCTCACCAAGGCATTCTCAGTTTCTACGACCATGCTTCGTGAGTTCTTTTTCTATCCTTTCAGTCAGTGATATGTTTTTCTTTTTCTTTTCTTTTTTTTTACTTTTCTTTTCTATTCTAATCTATAACCTGCAACACATTGTTCTGGCCATTTGGTTAGCCTGAAAGTTCATTGATGTGTAACTTGGTTAAGAATTATAAGCACATAGTTCATTATATTGATTTAACTGGAAGTGATTATCTCAACTTAATTATTGATAGGCTAATTTTGGTGAGGTAGGACTATAGGAGGACCTAAGAAAGGTAACTATATTATATATATATATATATATATATATATATATATATATATATATATATATAGGGGTGAGATCAAATAAAAAGAAGATTTTTGATAAAAAGAATAAGAATGATTTTTTACCCTTGATTTAAAATCAATGGTTGATATTAACTATAATCTCAACTAATTATTAAGGGTATAAAAATAATTTTACATTCTAACTATAATCCTAACAACCTAAATAATAAAACCCAGCTTCTTCTTCCTACCACACAGAAACACACCCAGCTTCTTTTTCAATCCACAATGTTCTCTCCGTTCCCCAATGTCACAAAGAACCGTCTCCATCCAAATTATTTTGACCCATTAGCTGACCCATGCCAACATAATTTTGTTAAAGTTTCAATGAAAATACAACTCTTTTGTTACATTACACAATACATATTACAAATCCTCTACAGAATTACAAATGATTAGATAAATTAGTCAAAATGCAAGTCCACTAAAGCCACCCTTTAAAAAAACTACAACAATTAATACATGAACTAAATCTTAAATGTTACGGTAACATTTTTCTGGTTCGCTACATACTAGCCATGCTTCTAGAATCTGTCGTTTGCCATGGCCCTGACTTGTCTGCTGAACCTTCTGTTTGTTGTCCCTGCTCGTTTTGGAGTTTGGATTTTTAGGGTTGCTGGTGTTGGAGCTGCCTTGAGAAGCAACGACATCGGGCACCTCTGTGAATTCATCTTCGATGTCTTTTTCTTTTTTCGGGCACCTCTGTGAATTCATCTTCGATGTCTTTTTCTTTTTCCTTTGGCATCTAAAGCATAGAAAAAACGAAGGTTTTTAGTGTTTGACATATTATCGTTTCATAGCTAAAAATGCATGAATGCTTGATTCAAAACTATTATCGACCTACATATTAATGTACATTTAGCATGCCAATTTTACTGCAACTTGTGAAAAGTAACGACATATATAGTCCATTTTTATGCGCAAAAGAATGTTATTTCACACAATTCACAATTGCCCATACGGATCGCACTTTTACTAACTTTTTAAAAAAAAATTAATGCACATTTAGCCCATTTTAATGCACGAAACAATGTTATTTCACATAACACACGATTACCAAAACATATCGCACTTTCATTAACTTTCTAATAAAATTAATGCACATTTAGCCCAAATATAACACACGATTAGCAAAATATATCTCACTTTTACTAACTTCCTACAAAAATTAATGCACATTTAGCCAATTTTTTAATTAATAAAATAGTTCTTAACCACATATCACCAATGCATAGTTCACATAACAAGAGGGTAAATTTCTAAGATTTCTTTCATCAATTTATGCTAAGTAGTCAATTTTAATGCTCAACCATATTCTATTGGTATATAAGTTATGATATCATTTTAGTATTATTTGACTCAAATGGGTCAACATATAGAAACTCTAATGCGTCAACGTATAGAAAGAATGAGTGAAACTAAAACGGGTCTAATGCATCTGTTAGAGAGAGTATTGCAACAAGAAATGTGATGTCAAGTTTATCATGTCTTAAATTTGATATAATTTTCTATGCCCTAGAGAGCTAGTCGTTAAATTATATTTTACAGATTGAATATCTGCTTTCTTCACCTCTTTCTCCCTATACGCACCAGAACAGAAAGAAGTATACCAATTCCAAGCATGGGAAGACAACAAGATTCAATATTTAAATATCAAGAGCAACATATCTTGGTAGATTTTAGCATATGGCAGAAAACTTATTAATTCATATATATATATATATATATATATATATATATATATATATATATATATATATATATATATATATATATATATATATATTACAATTTACAAGAACCATAATCTGTTAGATGACTACAAAACAAACAAAGATTTTGTTACCTCTCTTAGTAATTAAGCAACGAGAAATCACGTGTTTAGTAACAAGCCATCACCAAACTTTTATCATTATGGTCAAAATTAAAGACCTATGGTGGATAACAAGCATCTTGTTTTATTACATAAAACATCTTCTCGCTGGTGCGAAAATTTCTCCTCCACCTGCATATTGTCCAATGAAAGTAGGTAAATTTAATGCACACTGGCCATGACATTGAATAGAGTTGTGCTCAGTTGACTCAAAATCCGAGTACTTTTGTACATCATTATACTTTATACATGCTAAATAGGATTATTAACGCATTATTTTTATAGTTCACCTTTACTAACTTTTTATGAAAAATAATGTACATTTAGACAATTTTTAATGCACAAAATAGTGTCATTTCAAACAATAGTGTAGTGATTTTTTAAGCATGTCACCTTTTCTAAATTACTATGAAAACGAATGTACAATTAAACCATTTTGATGCACGAAATAGTGTTAATTCACATAATAGACTGCTAGTTACCTAAGCATGTCACCTTTACTAAGTTCGTATGAAAACGAATGCACAGTTAGACCATTTTTAATGCACAAAACGGTGTTATTCCAAACAATAGCGCACAAATTACCGAAGCACGTAACCTTTACTAGCATCATATGAAAACTAACACACATTTAGTAGATTGTTAATGTGGAAAACAATATTATTTCTCATAACTCATGATTATCCCAACATATTACTCTTTACTAACTTTCTACAAAAACTAATGCACATTTAGATCACTTTTTAATATACAAAATAGTGTTATTCCACACAACTTACGATTATCCAATCATTTCATATTATACTAATTTCTTAGAAAAATTAATGCTTATTTAGACCATTTTATTGCACAAAACTGATGCAGATTTGTACAAAATGGTGTTGTTCCATACAAGTCATGATTATCCAAACACATTACATTTTTACTATCTTCCTATGAAAACTATCACACGTTTAGCCTATTTTTGATGCACATAGCATTATTATTTCGCACAACCCACAATTATCCAAACTCATCACACTTTTACTAACTTCTTAAAAAAACTATTGCACATTTAACCCATTTTTAATGCACATAACGATATTATTTCACACAACTCACAATTATCAAAACTCCGTCACACTTTTACTAACTTCCTACAAAAATGTCGCACATCCGGTCCATTTTAATGTACATAACAATATTATTTTGTACAACTTAAAATTACAGAAACATATCACATTTTTTATAAACAATCTCCGAAAAATTGATGCACATTTAGCCATTTTAATGGACAAAACATGTACAATTAAACCTGAGGAACAATTTAAAAAAACAAATTTAAGCTAAAAAATAATTACCTATGAAATTTGAGGACGATCTTTCTTCATCTTCATCTGACTGTCATCTGTAAAATCACCGATTGAAAATTCGATTACTGTTAAATCATTATTCGCATATTAGATTTAAGAAGTTTTTATGTGTTTTTTATTCATGGTGAAATCAGATTTTAATGGGTTCTTTAGAGAGAGAAAGTAAAGTTAGAGAGAGATTGAAATGTGAGTAATACCAGATCTAAGAAATTTGATGTTGATGATACTTGTCTTTTAGGTAAAGTTAAAGGGGTTTTTTAAAGGAAAATTACATTTTTGCCCTTCCAACAATAATTAGTTATGGTGATTAATCTCATTCATTGATTTTAAATCTAATGGTCCAAAATCATTCTTATTCTTTTTACCAAAAACCCTCTTTTTATTTTAACTCCTCCCTATATATATATATATATATATATATATATATATATATATATATATATATATATATATATATATATATATATATATATATATATTACTATATATATAGTAATTTTCTTACGAGAACCACTTTTATCTGCAAGAACTGCGAGAACCACTTTGGTCATGTGTTTTGACGCATGATCTAATACCGAATTTTGGAGGTTTGTGTTTTTTATAAAGTTATATTTTTTATGGTTTAATCTATATCGGTAGTTGTGGGTTTGGTTAAAAAAACATATATGTTTTGTGTTTTGGATTATAAAACATATATGTTTTGTGTTTTGGATTATAAAACATATATGTTTTGTGTTTATGATTAAAAAACATGTTATTAATTTAATATACACAAGATTGTGCATATGTGTTATGCTAGTTGTTGTGATTAATTCTTATTTCTTATTCATTTGTGGTTTAATTGTTTTGGTGCATGCTTGTTTCAGATTGATTGATGAAGATGATGATATATCATTTAAGACCAAGAAGTGGATGAACACGAATATAGATGAAGATAATTTGCGACCTTTGGAGATATATGATTATTGCATGTGTTTTTGTACTTGTAATCAAGTAAATTGTAACATTTAAGTATATCAATATTGTTTTTCTTTTTATAATGATTTATGTTCTTTAATTTGTGTTACAAACATTAAAAAAAAATAATGAATAGGAAAAAATATTGGTAGGTTGATAAAAAAAATGTGTTTTCTAAAAGAAAAAACACGTATGCACCTTAACTATTTGGGGGAAAAAACATGTATGCACCTTAACTATTTGAAAACATGTATGGAACGATTTGAAGGAAAAAACATGTATGCACTTTGACTATTTTTTTATTAAAATAAAAAAAAAAAGAAAAAAAAAAGAAAAACATGTATGCACCATGACTATTTTACAAGATGTTAAAAAAATCCGAAAATTAAGATTTACAAAAAACAATAATTATAAAAAAAAACAAAAATAATATGAAAATGTATTTTACTATTATACCCTTTTGAATTAAATAAAAATAACAAAATGCTATCAGGCATTAAATGATGTACATTGTGTATTATTAGTCGTAAAAAGATGGTTCTCGCAGTTCTTGCAGATAAGATGGGTTTCGCAAGAAAGAGACCCTGTGTGTGTGTGTGTGTGTGTGTGTATATATATATATATATATATATATATATATATATATATATATATATATATATATATATATATAGATATATATATATATGTATGTATGTATGTATGTATGTCTATGTATGTGTATATATATATATATATATATATATATATATATATATATATATATATATATATATATATAGTGTATCTTTATTTTCAGAACCTTGTTAAGTGCGGGAACTGCGAGAACAATAATTTTGCATTAGAAAGCATGTATGTTCATATAAAACATGTATATTTTCTTACATACACTTTAATATACATACTTGGGTAGCATACATGTTCATTTAAAACCCTGTTAAGTGCAACATATCAATGCAAAATGGTTTTATATGAACATGTATGTTACGCAGGTATTTGTATTAAGGTGTATGTAAGAAAACATACATGTTTTATATGAACATGCATGTTTTCTAATGCAAAATTGGAGTTCTCGCAGTTCCCGCACTTAACAGGATTCTGAAAATAAAGGCCCCCCTATATATATATATATATATATATATATATATATATTGATATACATATATACATATATACATATATATATATATATACATATATACATATATACATATATATATATACATACATATATATATATATACATATATATATACATATATATATATATATACATATATATATATATATACATATATATATATATATATATATATATATATATATATATATATATATATAT
The DNA here is from genome assembly GCA_030686995.1 of Artemisia argyi. NCBI lineage: Eukaryota > Viridiplantae > Streptophyta > Magnoliopsida > Asterales > Asteraceae > Artemisia > Artemisia argyi. Next base: position 41,682,354 of record CM060687.1, read on the forward strand.
ATATATATATATATATATATATAGGGGAGGGTTATTGTAAGATCATGCTTAAAGTTCTAAAAGTAAGACCCAATATGGATCGTTAGATCAATGTATTTGTGTTAGATGAGATTAACCTTAAATGAGTGACTTTATTATAATTAAATAGGGTGTCAAGGGTATTTTGGGGAATTAGAATTACGTTTTTTGAATTAATTCATGATACATTTTCTTTTCACGAGCCATTTTGTTTTTTATACATATTTTACCAGTCATTATATTCATATTATGAGAATTTACTCTACTGATACAAAAACCATTACAAACATATTTATATTCAAAAAAAAATTAAACTTTATAAACACTAATACACATCAACATGTTTCCAAAAACGTTATTTTCATCTAGAAAAGAAAAGACCAACTAAAATGTCTCGTGTACAAACTACTCGTAATACACACTACTCCAAACTAATACATACAAATGTATATATGTAACTTGGTACAAACTGATCGGAAAACACATCTCAAAAATCAACTAACTACTCACCTTTATAATATGATCTAAACACTTCTCAAAAAGTTGCCCTGACACTAATACCCAAATTGATCGGAACACATCTCACAAAATTGCCGCCATCACTATAACTGATCGGAAAATTCAAATAAAACTTGCCATTTTCACTAATACCCACCTTATCTATAAATCTGTTTGTCTATCTGTGTATCAAATCTGGTACACTAATACACATTTAAACATATCCGGCGTATCAAATCTGGAACATAAACATATCGAATCCCAAGATACATGTTCAAACAGATATGTGTATCAAGCCTAGTATATAAACAGATCAAAACCCAAGATAAACATCGAAACAGATATGTGTATCAAATCTGGTACATCGAATATACCGTGGCTTTGTGTGACACCTGCTACACCGGATATATCATGGCGGCATTGCAAAAGTCGTGTGATACTTGATACATCATGGTTCACCGGATAAATGATATGTAGCACGAGTGAATGGTCTCGTCATGGCAGCAGCAAGGTTGTTCTTGTTGTTGTTGCTGGGTAATGCTAAGGTTAGTCAAACCATGGTGGCAGCAATAGGGTTATTCAAACCATGGCCATAGATCCACCATGGTTGTTCTTTTTGTTGGCGGTGGTGACTGGATTGACGGCGGGTTTGATTGGTAGCGGCAGGAATTCATAATGAAAAATAAAAGTTGTGGTTGTTATAGATGCGGAGGCTGGTTGTTATATTTGACGGCAGCGGTGATTGGCGGCGTTATTAGTGTCGCCGGAAAATGTTTTTGGAGAGAGAAGAGGATGATAAATTAAATGGAGGTTTATTGTGATAGAGATGAGAGTGTAGTTAGGGTTATGGAAAAAGAAAAATTTAAAAATACCTATAATACCCTCAAGCCTATACAAATTAATTTTTCTTTTTCTTTTTTGTGTATTAAATTTATTGCCACTTGTCCTAATCCTATTGGCTCTTGAATTGATCTTATTTTTATAATTTTAAGATTGATCTTATTAGATCTCAATTCTATATATATATATATATATATATATATATATATATATATATATATATATATATATATATATATATATATATATATATATATATATATATATATATATATATATATATATATATATATTTGTTGTCTAAGAGATGTGATTGGTTCAGAACCGTCTGATTATTATTGACCAAGGTCAACAAGTCAAAGACAGCCTAGAATCAATACTCCGGTGATAGTGTAGTGTTTCCCCGGGTCGTTAAAGTCCCGACGAGATTGAAATGGTGCTTTTGGAATCGTTTATGAGAAAGTGGCACTGAGGACAGTAGCCAGATGATGTAGGAATGATATTGCTACTGTTATTTTGGTGTTGACAAACAGATATAATATTCACAATAATCAGATAACAGATATATGCACAAATAGACAATTAAGATCACGTATCGGACTGGAAAAGTGGGTTTTTGGTAATTATGAAACTACAGGGGGTGTTTATGACACTTTTCAAAACTTAAAATTGAAAATGAAAAAGAAATGATAAAAGTGATTAAAATAATATTAAACTATTATTTAATTAATTAAACTATTTAAAATCTAAATTAAAATCTAATTTAATTAAACTAAAAATGACAAATGATTTAAATTAAACTAAAAATTTATAAAAATATTTTTTAAATCTAAATTAGAACTTGAAGAAAGTATAAAAAATTAAAAATAATATTTTTGTCTTTTTGTGGTTTTGTAATTAATTAAAAACTATTTAACTTAATTAAACTAATTAAACTACTTTTAATTTATAATAATACTAAATTAACTTAGAAAATTAAGATAAAATTTATAAAATTACTTAACCATTACAGGAATCCTAAAAAATTATAAAAACTCTAAAAATTATATTTTAAGATTAAACAACTATTTATTTAACTATTAATTAACTTAAGTCTATTTTAAACAAATTAAATAAGGAAAATAGGAAATGAACAGTGGAATCTCAAAATTTATTTTCTAAAAACTTATTATACTATTTTAGAACTAGAAAAATTATAAAAACTAGATTTAACCTTATAAAAACTAATTAAGCTATTTAATATTTGATATTAATTAATAATAAAGAAAATTAAAATTAAATCTAATAAACACTAAATGACAAAATAAAAATCTGAAAAATTTATTAAAATTACTTTACTATCTAAGGTATTTAATAAAAATATAAAAACACTAGTTACTTAATTAAAATCTAAAAATGAAAATTAAACTTAACTTGAATTAAATAGAAACTATCACTTATTTTAAAACTAATTTTTTTGGATTTTTCTTTTACAAACTAACTTTATACTTAAAATAATAGACTTTTTGTGAAAACACTTTGAAATTAAGCTTATAAATAAGCTGTAAACACCCCCTTGGTTAAGCAGTTGACTTTGGTTGACTGTTTGGTCAAACTGGGTCAAATGGCCTTGGGTGGGGTCCACAATGGTTAAAACAGATGCACACAAGCTAAGTACACTCAAATAAGCCAGATACAACTAATAAACAACACAAATAAGCTGAATAAGCCAAATTAAGCACTTTGCACTTTTCACTTTGGACTCAGACCTGGGACAAACTTGGTGAGCACTTTCAGGTGGGGTCCACTAGGCTAAAGGTCAAACAACTGGTCAAAGTAGAAGCCCTGGTAGGAGGGGGGTTTGGAGAACCCAATTACTAAGTGTGGGGACCACTGGGTTGGCCACAAAACACCACCAAAGTGGTGGTGTTGGGTGGATGGTCTGCTGCACAGGGGAGCTTGTTGCCCTGCAGCTTACTTCAAGGGGCTGTGGGGCCCACAATGATTTTGCTAAATCTAAAATGAAGGCATATTATGAGAGATAAGCTGGTAGTAAACTTAACCTCAAAATCTCAAAGTCCAAATTAAATCACAAAATTTAGAAATCCTCAAGTAAGTTTGGTGAAAACTGGGAATGAGCAATTTTGACTTTTTCACTTTTCTTATACTAGTTGACTAAAATGAACTTCCAAAGCCTTTAACTGATTAAGTAAGTTGTAATAAGCTAAAATGAAATAAAATTAAGCTTATACAACCACTTATGAACTGATATGAAGAGTTATTGTATCTAAAAATTCCACAGTTAAGAAGCAGAATGGATTTAAGGGTAAGTTTGACTTTTTAACAAAAGGATGCTCTATTTTATGACTAAAATGGAATCCTCATACCCTAACTGACATGTTTAAACAGAAAACACCAACCATAAACAACCAATACTCAGTAAACAGTCAAGATCCAAACACCACTTTATGCTAGCTAATTTTTATGTTTTTCAAGTTTTAAGTTAATTTATACTAATTAACTGATACAGAATGATGAGTTTACTTTACTTAAGCTAATCTAAGCTAATCAAGTGCAGAGATTGACAAAATATAGAGTAATGACCAATATGCAAGTAATACAATGAAAATAGGAAAATTCACATACATTAAGCTACACTATAAACTACCACATAATAGCATCAATCTACCTCTAATTCATATAATAAACATAAAATCTTAGGTAAATACAAGCTTAGATATTGAAACAGTAAATTGACATGAAAAGGGTTAACTTGAATCTTACAAATGAGCAAATGGCATAACAGTGAACCAGGAACAAGTATCCAATCCTAACACCTTCCACAAGGTACTAAAACCCAAGCTTATTCCAAATCCTTCCCTGCTCCAGCTATGATCACCAAGAACACAGGTTTGACTTTCTTTGACCTTTTTTGTATTTTGAATTTTTTTAGTTTCTAACTGATTAAAGTAATTACTAATAGCTTTAATAAGCTACTTAGGAGCTTATATGTATCTATCAGTCCAATACAAACTACTAAAACTACAATTGATACAAAGCAAGATATAGGAAATAAATTAAAACTGCATAACTTGAATTAACAATAGAAACTTGAATTTTTATAACTGAACTGAATTTAATACAACAAAGTAAAGAGGTTACCACTGCTTAATAGCTTGGGTGTACCTAAAATTGAAAATGCAAATTATACGACATAAAATAAAACTAAATTTTACTACTTGTTGCTTCTCTTGCATCCTCTTCCTTTTATAGCTGACAATTAGGGTTTCCTTGACCTCTGTGAGCATTTCCCACCATCCTCTGATCAATTTGGTCCATTAATGCACTGCCACGTATTTTTGGCGGGAAAGAATCATTTTGCCATTTGCTCTTCTGATAACGTGTATTTGGGGGGAGCATTAAATGCTAGTGTGAGGGGTAGGTGTAGGGAGGTGGGAAGGTAATGATTGGGATTGCTTTGGCTTGTGATTGGAGGAGAGGGGGGCTGCAAGTAGCAGGGGAGATGGGATGTAGGGGATGACGGGGTGGGTTTGTTTGTCTGTTTTATTTAAAATAAAGTGGGGTGGGCTGGTTGGTTAGTTGGGCTTAGGATGGGCTTGGAGTGGATTTAGGTTTAGTTTATTTTTGGATTGGGTTTATTTGGTTAGATCCGGATTTGGTTTTTTAGCTTAAATAACAAAAGGACCAAATTTGTAAAAAATGCAAACTTGAGGGACTGGTTTTGTAACTTTCCCAAAATTATCATAGGGACCAATCTTGACAAGGATGCATAGTACATGGGTATTTTTAATGTTTTTCAATTTTTAAATACCCGGGGACCTTTTTTGTAAATTCACCAACTCCAGGGACCATTCTTGTAATTTTCTGAATTTGTGAAGGGTTAAACCTGTAAACATCAAATGTTAACACAAAGGACCAATTTTGTCATTTTAGAATAGTATAAGGTTTATTTTGAATATTTTCTTATTTTTAAACCTTAGGGACTAATTTTGACACTTTTCCAAAGTTGAGGGACCATAGTTGTAATTTTCTGATTTTTAACTTCAAAGGACTTTTCCTAACAACTTATGAATCCCGAGGACCTTTTATGATATTTTTACAAGTTTTGAGTGACCAGGGACTAGTTTTGCCAATTTATGAAACTTGAGGGACTGAAACTGCCAATTATGCAAACTTTGTATGTTTTTCATTTGTTTTTGCATATTTTGTGTTTGAAACATATAAAACACACCTCTAAGATATTTTAAGCATTTTGATATATATTCGGGTGTTTTTGTATGTTTTGGCAGCTCAGATTGGTATAAAATGATGAGTATTTACACACTCATCAATCCCCCACACTAAACTATTGCTAGTCCCTAGCAATATTTTATGAAGTTTTAATGGATTTGAAAGAACTCTTTACCAAAAGCCATCACTTCTGGAGTAGCCAGATGTAAGAACTGTGGCACACCTGATAACCGTGTGATTTTGAGCAAACCACCAGCTGTCAACGGATTTGATTAGTCTTTACCAAAAGCCGTTTGCTTCTGGACTAGCCAACTCTTGATGGAATAGTCAACATCTTGGTGAGCTGATTACCAATTATGGTTTTTCCACGGCCTTTACCACAAGCCATAATCTTGCGGGCTAGCCAGCTCATTTGCTTATGAGGATGCGGGGGAGCTGAGGAACCATGCAAGTTTTTGGCAAACTGCCAGCCATCAACGGATTTGATTTGTCTTTACCAAGAGCCGTTTGCTCCTGGACTAGCCAATCCCTTTGTCATTTAGACTTTGGCGGATTGATAACCACAAAAATTTTGGAATAAAGTGAAAAATTTTGAAAAATTTTGGCCTAAAATGGGGGTACTTGGAAAGTTTTATGATAAAATTCGTAAGAATTTCCCCCCCCCCCACACTAGAACGGAATATTGTCCTCAATATTCAAAGTCCCGGCTATTATGCCGAATCTCTGAATGGAAAAGCTAATATTCGATTCTAACTGTGGAAATTTCTATTTTTCACTTTATTTTATCTGTACATACAATTTTTTTTTTTTTTTTGCTTTTGTTTCACTGCCTCTCAGGCTTGTGTTAGGTTTACCACGCAAGCTAATCACTTGTGAATGATTAACTGTAATAAATTTGCCCTAACAGCCCGGGAGTTGAATGATAAAGTTTGATAATATACATACACCTTCCAGGTTTGCGTCAGGATTACCACGCTAGCTAATCACTTGTGAATGATTAACTGTAATAAATTCCCCCTGACAGCCTGAAAGATGAATAATAATATACATACACTTCCCAGGCTTGTGTCAAGTTTACCACGCTAGCTAATCACTTGTGAATGATTAACTGTAGTAAATCTGTCCTGACAGCCCGGGATTTGAATGACATAATATACATACGAAACATGTTTATTGAATTTTTGAAAAATATTTACTTTTGAAACGGTGGGGGATGGCCATTCCCCCACACTAGGGTGGTAGAAGGTAGAAAGAAGTCAGAAATACGGGTGAAAACCCATATGTGTTGCTAATTTTTGTTCACCGAGTCACTAGCTTGACTCGATCCCCGAATTCATTGGTCCATGGGGAAAGTTTGGAGATCCGGGACAACCATGGGTGGTGTGTCCTCTCCAAAATAATGTTTCAATCTGTGACCATTCACTTTGAAGTTGGGACCTTCGGGTTGAGATAACTCAACAGTCCCGTATGGGTATACTTTAGCAATAGTGAATGGTCCAGTCCATCGGGTTTTTAATTTCCCCGAGAAGATCTTTAATCTTGAATTGAAAAGAAGGACTCTGTCACCGACGTTGAAAACTCGGTTCTTAATCTTAGAGTCGTGAATCTTCTTTGTCTTTTCTTTGTAGATCAAAGAGTTCTCGTAGGCCTGATCACGAAGTTCGTTTAGTTCATTGATTTGAACCTTACGGTGATCACCCGCTTTATGAAGGTCGTAGTTAGCATGTTTCAAGGCCCAGTAGGCTTTGTGCTCGAGCTCGATCGGTAAATGACACGCCTTCCCGTATACAAGCTTGTATGGAGTGCACCCAATGGGTGTTTTGTAAGCTGTACGGAAGGCCCAGAGTGCATCATCTAGTTTATCCGACCAGGAAGCACGGTTTTCACCTACTGTCCTCTCAAGAATCCGTTTAATACCACGGTTGGAAACCTCCACCTGCCCACTTGTTTGGGGGTGATATGCGGTGGAAAGACGATGAGTAACACCGTATTTCAGCATGACTTTTGCAAATTGATCATTGCAAAAGTGAGTACCGCGATCACTAATGATGGCACGTGGGGTTCCAAAACGAGCAAAGAGGGATTTCAAGAATTTCACAACTACTCGGGCATCGTTAGTGGGTAAGGCCTTAGCCTCAACCCATTTTGACAAGTAGTCAACAGCCACGAGTATGTATTTGTTTCCACGAGAAGATGGGAATGGCCCCATAAAGTCAATGCCCCAGACGTCAAAGATTTCACAAACTTGAATAGCATTTTGCGGCATTTCGTTCTTTTGTGAAATATTCCCGTGACGCTGACAAGCATCACAGGCTTTGACTAACTCGTGGGCATCCTTATAAATTGTGGGCCAATAGAAACCGGAATCAAACACCTTTTTGGCGGTGTAGTTAGGACTATGGTGGCCCCCGGTGGGTCCAGCATGGCAAGCCTTGAGAATATCAGTGGCTTCCTGTCCGTATACACATCGCCTGATGACTTGATCGGCACAGATTTTGAAGAGGAAGGGGTCGTCCCAGAAGTAATGTTTAACGTCTTTGAAGAATTTTTTCTTTTGTTGGGACGTTAACCCCTTCACTATGAAGTTACCCGCATGGTAATTTGCAAAGTCGGCAAACCATGGGGTAGAAGAGTCACCACGAAAAGCAACCGCATTGAGTGTCTCGAGAGGAAATGTTTCATTTATTTCCTTTTTCTCGGACACATCTTGATGAGGGTTCTCTAATCGTGAGAGATGATCAGCAGCAAGGTTCTCGGCTCCTTTTTTATCACGGATAATGATATCAAATTCCTGAAGGAGGAGAACCCAACGAAGAAGCCTCGGCTTTGCATCTTGTTTTGCAAATAGGTATTTCAAAGCCGAGTGATCTGTGTACACTACGCATTTAGTCAAGATTAGGTATGACCGGAATTTCTCGAAGGCATACACCACAGCTAGGAGTTCTTTTTCAGTGGTGGTGTAATGACCTTGAGCCTCAGTCATAGTTTTGCTTGCGTAGTGTATGGGCTGAAAGTATTTTGCTTTGCGTTGCCCCAAGACCGCACCTATGGCAAAATCACTAGCATCGCACATAAGCTCAAAAGGTTGGTCCCAATCGGGGGCAACAAGAATCGGTGCCTCGGTAAGCTTTTTCTTTAGTGTTTCAAAAGCTTCGATGCACTCAGGAGAGAAGATGAAAGGAGCATCCTTCTCGAGGAGATGGGTCATAGGCCGGGCAATCTTAGAAAAATCTTGGATAAACCTACGGTAGAAGCCGGCATGACCCAAAAAGCTCCGAACACCTTTTACGGTGGTGGGATGAGGTAATTTGGCAATGACATCGATTTTAGCTCTGTCAACCTCGATCCCGTTTTTTGAAATCTTATGGCCGAGGACAATGCCCTCCTTGACCATAAAGTGGCTCTTCTCCCAGTTGAGACTTAGATTCGTTTCTTTGCAACGTTTAAGCATCTGTTCCAAGTGGGAGAGGCAAGTCTGAAATGAATCCCCGATGACCGAAAAGTCATCCATGAATACCTCCATAGTTTTCCCGATCATGTCGGAAAAAATGGACATCATGCACCTCTGGAACGTGCCTGGTGCATTACATAAGCCGAAAGGCATACGTCTGTAGGCAAAAGTTCCGTAGGGGCATGTGAAGGTAGTCTTCTCTTGATCCTGGGGATCAATGGGGATTTGGAAGTAACCCGAGAAACCATCGAGGAAGCAGTAGTATTCATTCCCCGCAAGTCTTTCGAGCATTTGGTCCATAAAAGGGAGAGGGAAATGGTCTTTACGGGTGGCTTCATTCAACTTTCGATAGTCAATACAAACCCGCCAACCCGTGACCAAACGAGTTGGAATCAACTCGTTATCCTCGTTGGTGACAACGGTGATGCCTCCCTTTTTGGGAACACAATGAATTGGGCTAACCCAAGGACTGTCAGATATAGGGTAAATCAATCCCGCATCAAGAAGTTTAAGAACTTCTTGTTTGATAACTTCGTGGATTTTGGGATTTACCCTTCTCTGATGTTGCACAGCTGGTTTAAAGTCATCCTCCATTAAGATTTTATGAGTACAAAAGTTCGGGCTTATGCCCTTAATGTCGGAGAGTTTCCAAGCAATTGCTTGCTTGTTTGACTTAAGAACCTTTAGGAGTGCAGTCTTTTCCTCATCTTTTAAGTCTTTGGCAATAATGACGGGTAATTTATTATCACCCTCCAGAAATGCATATTCTAGATGAGGAGGCAAGTCCTTGAGCTCAACCTCGGGAAAGTCTTCAGTTATTTCAACATTTTTGACTTCCGCTTTATGAAGAATTTGTGGTGACGGAGAGGGTGAAGGATCGTCATTTAACAATCTTTCAAGGAGAAGAATGTCCCCCTCCGGGTCAAGATAGTTTTCATCAACTCCATCGGGAATTGAGCTATCTTGAGCAAGAAAAGCCTCGAGCTCTTCCAAAAGGAAGTCACCTCCCTCAAACGGAGTGAGGGAAGGGGAAGAGTCGGAAATGATCGGGTCAGTAGAAAGACTGCCACTGGATGAGAAACCAAGGACTTCTTGGGATGATTCCTCCGACGCAATATCGATGATGTCAATACGGTTAACCGTTTCAGCGTCATAATTGGAGGAATATCTTGAAGTCTGATCAAGATTGAATGTTATGGCTTCGCCACCAACACGTAGAGTGATTTCTTCTTCGAATACATCGATTAAAGCACGACCCGTTCTTAAGAATCCTCTCCCGAGAATGAGAGGGACTCGTGGGTCAGCATCGAAATCAACAATCACAAAATCTGCCGGAAAGTGGAACTTTCCTACTTTCACAAAGATATCTTCGGCAATGCCGAGAGGACGGGATATGGTACGGTCTGCAAGCTCGAGTGTCATGCAGGTCGGAGTGAGAGTAGGAAGTGAGAGTCTTTTCCAGACTGTGTAAGGCATCAGGTTAATGCTTGCGCCAAGATCGGCCAAGGCAAAGCATTCAACCATCCCAGGGAAAATACATGGAATGAGAAATTTCCCGGGATCTCCAAGCTTTTCGGGAAGCTTTTTCAAGAGCACTGCTGAGCAATGCTCGTTAAGAGGAGTTTTTGCCATCTCACACAATTTTTCTTTGTTGCTTATCAGATTTTTGATTGTTGAAGCAAACTTAGGCATGAGAAGAAGAGCGTCCGCGAAGCTAATATCAAAGTGTAATTCTTGGAAAATTTGATAAAATTTTTCCATCTGATGGTTAGCTTTCTCGCGGTTCTTTTGTTCAGTCACTCGTGAAGGATATGGAATTGATGGCTTAGGGTTGCTCTTTGAGATTTCATCAGGACACACAGGAGGATCAAATACAACTTTCGGCTTACGAGCCGGGACCGGGACAACTTGAGGGTGGACGTTGTTGGTACCTCCGTTATTAGTAGGAAGTACCGTGTCCGTAGTAACCTCAGGCTCACGTTCCGCTACCTTAGGAGGAGAAGAAGAGGTAGAGGGAATCGAGGGTCCATTGTATGACACCCCACTTCGGGTAGTGATCGCCTTGACATCGCCCCTCGGGTTAGCGATCGTGTTGCTCGGTAATGTACCAGAGCTCGAGGGTCGATCATTTAAAGACTTCTGAAGTTCAGAGATAGTCTTGATCAATAGCCGATTTGTTTCCTCTTGTGCTTTCATGAATTGTTTAATTTCAGCATCTGAGGAAGACGGGGGTGGAACAACGTTTTGATTTTGAACAGGGGGATTTTGAACACGGTTGTTTTGAAAATTCCCTTGGTTTTGATTGTTGTTACCCTGAAAAGTGTTTCTCTGATTGAAATTACCCTGATTGTAATTCCCTTGATTTTGGTTTCTTTGAAAATTTCCTTGAAAACCTTGGTTTTGATTGCCATTTTGAAAATTGTTTTGATTAAACTGGCCTTGATTTTGGTTCGGGTTTTGGAAATTTGAGTTTTGACCTTGGTTGAAATTCTGATTCGTGTTACGGTTTTGATTTTGGTTAAAACCTGGAGGTCCGAGAAAATTGTTGGAACGATAGCTTAAGAGATTACGGTCCCCTTGCGGTTGGTAAGAGTTACCTCCCGTGTTGTAGGAACCGTTAGCAGCATAAACGTTCTCTTGAGAAAATTCAGCAGTAGCTGGACACTCGGAATACAGATGTGGGCCCCCACAAGTTTCACAACTTCGGGCCACGGCTTTCACTTGTTGATTTTGAACCTGATGTTGCATCGTTTGGTTCATTCTCAACACAGCCGTAGAAATATCATCCATCTTTTTGGTAAGAGCGATTATTTCAGGAGATGATGATGATGAGGGAGTAACGGAATGACATGACGCTTCCCTCTCCGCAGAGGAATCCCAAAAGTTATGATGGGCAGTCATGTTCTCGATTAAGTCATAGCACTCCTCGGGACGCCTTTTCATAAAGGTCCCACCAGCAGCAGCATTGAGAATGTCTCGGTGCCTCAATGTCAGACCATTATAGAAGGTATCTATGATGGTAACTTGTAACATATTGTGGTTAGGGCACCGATCAATGGCTAGCTTATAACGCTCCCAAGCCTCAAAAAGAGACTCATCGGGAAGTTGCCGGAAGTTGCTGATATCATTACGTAACTTGGTAACCATGGATGGTGGAAAATATTTTGCTAGAAACTTGGTTACCATTTCATCAAAGGTTCGAATAGAATGCGTTGGAAGTCGGTCAAACCATGCAGTGGCATGATGAGCGAGAGAATAGGGGAAGAGGTACAGCCGAAGGGCATCATCGGTGACACCATGCTGTTTCATGCTTTGGGTGACCGTAAGATATTTGTCAAGATGCTTGTTGGCATCGTCACCCGGTAATCCGTGAAATTGACACGAATTCTGGACTTGTTGGATCATGTGATGCTTGAGGCCAAAGTCCGCGGCCCCAATAGTGAGTGGTGCAATAGGCCCACCCCGCCCTTGCATGGTAGGCTGGCACAGCTCCTCCATCGTTCGGAGATCGGGAGCTGGCTCATCAGGGGGTGGTAATAGTGGTGGTGGCCCGGCGGCCATTTCGGTTTCTGTGTTAGAACGTAGCTCGGGTACGTCTTTCTGTTTTTTATTCTTTGTTTGAGACCGAGTGCGCATGCACTAAAAACAATTTTTCAACACAAGTTCGAGGCAAAACCACAGTGAACTTAAACCAATAATCACAAGTGAGCAGCTTCTTTGAAAAAGGTACACTACTCACAGGAATACAAAGGCAAGTTTTAATCTTAAGTTTGGGAACTTATTATGGGTTTATTAATTGATTTTTGAAAAACTGCTTTAGGCTTATGGGTGTGTGTGCAGAAAACTTGGGAAATATTTTTGGAACTGATTCGTTAACCGAAATCGTCCCTTTAAGATTACTCGCAGGCTGGCGGGAGGAAGTAAATAGGTTTCCTCTTCAGTTCGCAATTTAATGTCAGAACTTACCTTAAACCAACTGTTTCAGGTTGTAATCTTAAAGAACACGAAGTAATTTAACTTCACAGTTTGTTTTTGATTGTTTTTAATTTTTTTGGTGTTTCTCAACACTTCAGGAAAAGTGTTAATGAACGTTTTTGATATGATTATGTTTTAAAAAAAACTTTTTACAGGGAGGGTTTTGAAACCACTAAACTTAAAACGATTTTAAAACACGCAACAAACTCCCCGGCAGCGGCGCCAAATTTTGATTGGTTCAGAACCGTCTGATTATTATTGACCAAGGTCAACAAGTCAAAGACAGCCTAGAATCAATACTCCGGTGATAGTGTAGTGTTTCCCCGGGTCGTTAAAGTCCCGACGAGATTGAAATGGTGCTTTTGGAATCGTTTATGAGAAAGTGGCACTGAGGACAGTAGCCAGATGATGTAGGAATGATATTGCTACTGTTATTTTGGTGTTGACAAACAGATATAATATTCACAATAATCAGATAACAGATATATGCACAAATAGACAATTAAGATCACGTATCGGACTGGAAAAGTGGGTTTTTGGTAATTATGAAACTACAGGGGGTGTTTATGACACTTTTCAAAACTTAAAATTGAAAATGAAAAAGAAATGATAAAAGTGATTAAAATAATATTAAACTATTATTTAATTAATTAAACTATTTAAAATCTAAATTAAAATCTAATTTAATTAAACTAAAAATGACAAATGATTTAAATTAAACTAAAAATTTATAAAAATATTTTTTAAATCTAAATTAGAACTTGAAGAAAGTATAAAAAATTAAAAATAATATTTTTGTCTTTTTGTGGTTTTGTAATTAATTAAAAACTATTTAACTTAATTAAACTAATTAAACTACTTTTAATTTATAATAATACTAAATTAACTTAGAAAATTAAGATAAAATTTATAAAATTACTTAACCATTACAGGAATCCTAAAAAATTATAAAAACTCTAAAAATTATATTTTAAGATTAAACAACTATTTATTTAACTATTAATTAACTTAAGTCTATTTTAAACAAATTAAATAAGGAAAATAGGAAATGAACAGTGGAATCTCAAAATTTATTTTCTAAAAACTTATTATACTATTTTAGAACTAGAAAAATTATAAAAACTAGATTTAACCTTATAAAAACTAATTAAGCTATTTAATATTTGATATTAATTAATAATAAAGAAAATTAAAATTAAATCTAATAAACACTAAATGACAAAATAAAAATCTGAAAAATTTATTAAAATTACTTTACTATCTAAGGTATTTAATAAAAATATAAAAACACTAGTTACTTAATTAAAATCTAAAAATGAAAATTAAACTTAACTTGAATTAAATAGAAACTATCACTTATTTTAAAACTAATTTTTTTGGATTTTTCTTTTACAAACTAACTTTATACTTAAAATAATAGACTTTTTGTGAAAACACTTTGAAATTAAGCTTATAAATAAGCTGTAAACACCCCCTTGGTTAAGCAGTTGACTTTGGTTGACTGTTTGGTCAAACTGGGTCAAATGGCCTTGGGTGGGGTCCACAATGGTTAAAACAGATGCACACAAGCTAAGTACACTCAAATAAGCCAGATACAACTAATAAACAACACAAATAAGCTGAATAAGCCAAATTAAGCACTTTGCACTTTTCACTTTGGACTCAGACCTGGGACAAACTTGGTGAGCACTTTCAGGTGGGGTCCACTAGGCTAAAGGTCAAACAACTGGTCAAAGTAGAAGCCCTGGTAGGAGGGGGGTTTGGAGAACCCAATTACTAAGTGTGGGGACCACTGGGTTGGCCACAAAACACCACCAAAGTGGTGGTGTTGGGTGGATGGTCTGCTGCACAGGGGAGCTTGTTGCCCTGCAGCTTACTTCAAGGGGCTGTGGGGCCCACAATGATTTTGCTAAATCTAAAATGAAGGCATATTATGAGAGATAAGCTGGTAGTAAACTTAACCTCAAAATCTCAAAGTCCAAATTAAATCACAAAATTTAGAAATCCTCAAGTAAGTTTGGTGAAAACTGGGAATGAGCAATTTTGACTTTTTCACTTTTCTTATACTAGTTGACTAAAATGAACTTCCAAAGCCTTTAACTGATTAAGTAAGTTGTAATAAGCTAAAATGAAATAAAATTAAGCTTATACAACCACTTATGAACTGATATGAAGAGTTATTGTATCTAAAAATTCCACAGTTAAGAAGCAGAATGGATTTAAGGGTAAGTTTGACTTTTTAACAAAAGGATGCTCTATTTTATGACTAAAATGGAATCCTCATACCCTAACTGACATGTTTAAACAGAAAACACCAACCATAAACAACCAATACTCAGTAAACAGTCAAGATCCAAACACCACTTTATGCTAGCTAATTTTTATGTTTTTCAAGTTTTAAGTTAATTTATACTAATTAACTGATACAGAATGATGAGTTTACTTTACTTAAGCTAATCTAAGCTAATCAAGTGCAGAGATTGACAAAATATAGAGTAATGACCAATATGCAAGTAATACAATGAAAATAGGAAAATTCACATACATTAAGCTACACTATAAACTACCACATAATAGCATCAATCTACCTCTAATTCATATAATAAACATAAAATCTTAGGTAAATACAAGCTTAGATATTGAAACAGTAAATTGACATGAAAAGGGTTAACTTGAATCTTACAAATGAGCAAATGGCATAACAGTGAACCAGGAACAAGTATCCAATCCTAACACCTTCCACAAGGTACTAAAACCCAAGCTTATTCCAAATCCTTCCCTGCTCCAGCTATGATCACCAAGAACACAGGTTTGACTTTCTTTGACCTTTTTTGTATTTTGAATTTTTTTAGTTTCTAACTGATTAAAGTAATTACTAATAGCTTTAATAAGCTACTTAGGAGCTTATATGTATCTATCAGTCCAATACAAACTACTAAAACTACAATTGATACAAAGCAAGATATAGGAAATAAATTAAAACTGCATAACTTGAATTAACAATAGAAACTTGAATTTTTATAACTGAACTGAATTTAATACAACAAAGTAAAGAGGTTACCACTGCTTAATAGCTTGGGTGTACCTAAAATTGAAAATGCAAATTATACGACATAAAATAAAACTAAATTTTACTACTTGTTGCTTCTCTTGCATCCTCTTCCTTTTATAGCTGACAATTAGGGTTTCCTTGACCTCTGTGAGCATTTCCCACCATCCTCTGATCAATTTGGTCCATTAATGCACTGCCACGTATTTTTGGCGGGAAAGAATCATTTTGCCATTTGCTCTTCTGATAACGTGTATTTGGGGGGAGCATTAAATGCTAGTGTGAGGGGTAGGTGTAGGGAGGTGGGAAGGTAATGATTGGGATTGCTTTGGCTTGTGATTGGAGGAGAGGGGGGCTGCAAGTAGCAGGGGAGATGGGATGTAGGGGATGACGGGGTGGGTTTGTTTGTCTGTTTTATTTAAAATAAAGTGGGGTGGGCTGGTTGGTTAGTTGGGCTTAGGATGGGCTTGGAGTGGATTTAGGTTTAGTTTATTTTTGGATTGGGTTTATTTGGTTAGATCCGGATTTGGTTTTTTAGCTTAAATAACAAAAGGACCAAATTTGTAAAAAATGCAAACTTGAGGGACTGGTTTTGTAACTTTCCCAAAATTATCATAGGGACCAATCTTGACAAGGATGCATAGTACATGGGTATTTTTAATGTTTTTCAATTTTTAAATACCCGGGGACCTTTTTTGTAAATTCACCAACTCCAGGGACCATTCTTGTAATTTTCTGAATTTGTGAAGGGTTAAACCTGTAAACATCAAATGTTAACACAAAGGACCAATTTTGTCATTTTAGAATAGTATAAGGTTTATTTTGAATATTTTCTTATTTTTAAACCTTAGGGACTAATTTTGACACTTTTCCAAAGTTGAGGGACCATAGTTGTAATTTTCTGATTTTTAACTTCAAAGGACTTTTCCTAACAACTTATGAATCCCGAGGACCTTTTATGATATTTTTACAAGTTTTGAGTGACCAGGGACTAGTTTTGCCAATTTATGAAACTTGAGGGACTGAAACTGCCAATTATGCAAACTTTGTATGTTTTTCATTTGTTTTTGCATATTTTGTGTTTGAAACATATAAAACACACCTCTAAGATATTTTAAGCATTTTGATATATATTCGGGTGTTTTTGTATGTTTTGGCAGCTCAGATTGGTATAAAATGATGAGTATTTACACACTCATCAAGATGTTAGATGTGCTTGCTTTCTCATTCTCGAGCGCCTAGCAGATTCTCTAATTCAAACCATGTTGAAACATAGCCAGCCATATAAGTAGTAGAAGTGACCAAGTTTTCTTTCATAGCATCATGAAACAAAAAATATTACCTCATAATCTTTTTATTATACATATGTTCGTCATTGTTCTCAGTAGTATTGGTAATACGCTCATGAGCTGGGTGATCAACTGCAACTTCAAATGTTTGATTGATCGAAGTACATATACAAATGTATTTCCTTGAGGATTAAAGATTTCAGATCAGTGATCAATTTAATATTCATCAAGCATAAGAATAGAATACCTTTTCTTCAAGCATGTCCACCATATTGAATGAGCATTCAGCCAATAAGAAATGTGTCTTAAAGTATAACAATAGTGCAGTGTATACCTTTAAAAATAATAGTACAAAAGCTTTGTCATGTAGCACCCGTACTTCCTCAATCAACCCAGCACCAAGGGAACGAAAGTGACGATAACCTGGAGTTCACAATGACGATTAATATCATTTGATTCTTTTCATTTTGTCAGGATAGTATACCAAATATACAAATAATCATACTTCTAGGGGAAGGTTGCCAACATATACAGTTATGTATTGAGGATTATTTTCAGGGGTGTCACCATTAGTTGGCTCTTTAACATCCTCTGATCCCATGTACCCTTGCATCCCTATAATGGGTACAGACAGAGAAGAAGGCATATAACATAGCATCCATGACCATAAGGCTAAGATCACCAACAAATATGTTGAAGTGACCTGCAAATCAAGAAAATATCAATGTCAAACCGCATATCAGTGCCCCAATTTTATGTTAACTGTTTCCAAATCAGACAATAAGGCCTACCAGTTGTGGCCTCCCTCTGTCCACTGGCGTATGCCCAATTAACTTTGATAGGTTGCCCAAACCTACAAAATATTCAATAAGAAACGTGTTTTAAAGTATAACAATAGTGCATCATATACCTTTAAAAACAACACTTACATATGCCTTCCATTTAGAGACATGATAGCAGATGCAGCAGATCTTCGATCAAAGTAGTGAATGAATCCATATGATGACACAATATGCATGGAAAACACCTCCTTACATGACTAAATATCGTCCACACTGCCAAATTATTCTCACCAACATATTTATTCAGAAGCTCAGGACTCGTCACTGTATTAGAATATATCATGAGTTTTAAGGTGCAATAGAAAAGATATAAAGAGAGTAGAATCAGTGGCTTGAAGAGACCGGAACGAAAAATAACAACCCAAAAAAGGAACCCTCTCCTGTTCCTTTATTGACACCTGTCACAACAACAACCTTCCGCGTATCAGGATTAGGTGAAGCATCAGACATATGTTAATACTCAGAAAAAGAGTAACATATTTATAGTACGACTACTCGAATGTGTAAAAATTTTATGAACCAACTTACCGCTGGCTGACGAACGTAACAGGTTGCATCTACATGTGTGCTACCACTTCCCTTTTGCAATTGTTGATTAATATCTACCAAAATAGTAGAATATCAACGGTTAGCATAGCTGAATGTCAATTTTTTATCATATATACTTTCAGCACATGTCTAAATTTTCAACACTGTTCTGCTTAACTGCTTATTTTTGGGGCAAAATTCAGATACATACATCTAAACTTAAAAATACACAAATAAAGTTGAAAACAATAACCTAAAACATATATCAACTTAACTTATTCAAATATCAATATAATGATTACCATCAGATATCATTATTGCGATCATCTTCAATATCTATTATTCAAATCACCTGCAACAATGATCCAAATAAGAGAATTCTAACCAAATACAATTTTTGTGTTTGAGGAAGTTTTATTATAACCAAATATCAAACATAAGGTTTGTATTACCAAAAGAATAATTAAATATTCTTGGCCGGCTGAAATGACATATTAAAGCTTAGTCATTTCTGGTACAACACTTCATAAAATGTGCTCAACACAGGTTAGTCTGTTATAACAGGGCCATTTGTTTTTCAATTACTGGAGATGTGATAAATCAAGTGATGAATAATTTGGTTTTATCAAATACATTGAAACCAAATAA
This sequence comes from Artemisia argyi, assembly GCA_030686995.1. Lineage (NCBI taxonomy): Eukaryota > Viridiplantae > Streptophyta > Magnoliopsida > Asterales > Asteraceae > Artemisia > Artemisia argyi. The sequence goes on from CM060687.1 coordinate 41,701,722, forward strand.
ATATACCGCAATATTCAATTTGCTTATCTACAAAGAAAATTGGACAGGTCAACCCAACCCGAGTACAATCACCTTGCCTACATTCTTCAGTTGGAGCACCCTTGACAACCTATCAAAATAATAGAATGTCAAAAATTAATCTAACAGAAAGTGGTTGTTGTGCAATATAGGTATTAAGTTTGAAGTATCCAAACAAAAGGAACACGTTACTTTCAATAACTGACAGCTTATACAACCTTCAAAAGTTATCTTAACTTGACATCAAAGGCCATGAATTGTCTTGCCTTCCAATTGAATACCACATCTAGAACAACTGCAAAACAAATAACTTCACTCAATCTAACTAAACAAAATAAGGGAAAGCCAAAATTCACAATTCACATAAACGAATTTTCAAGCAATCAATAGGAATTAATGACTAAAAAACAAACCCATACCTTGGATCAATTGTGTATACCTTGGATCGAATAAGGTGCCCTGTAGCTTCTTCCCACTAAACTAAACCACTATAAAAAATTCAGAGGTTATCTAATAACTTGTGTAAGGTTCACAGCTGCAGCGCATCAGCAAAGCACGCTCTAAGCATCAACAAAGAAGTTAACTGGAAGTGTGATCACCATCAAGCAGATTAAAGACACACTCCAAAAACACACCAATTTCCTTCCACTATCAAAAACTGTCATAGCTGCAAACTCACCAAATTAGTAAGGCTTGCCAAGCCAAGACATAGGTCTTTAATCGAATGCCCTCAATTCTTATCCTTTGAACCCCTGCCACCAGTCAATTAGTTTTTAGCATCAAGCCGACACATGGTACCTCACGTAGCTTCAAATATATCGCCAAGAGCCTTCATTGTGACCTATCGCAACTGATAAGTTTAAGCTTAATATAGTGAAAAATCGGCTATCTCTCCTACATTATGAGTATGACCTAAATGGAAAATGGGTAGGGTGGTTCATGTAATGGGTCAAAACAGAGGCGGCATCGTAAAACTGCCTGACAGAATTTTGCTACCTGTTGGCCCCCTGTAATAGATGAAAAGGAAAAATTATTCATTATATAATTAGGAAATAAATATAAAAATGTTTGGATAGTAATGACGTAATGACAATTACACTTATCTCCAGATAGATAATCATCTCATCTCAGTTCTTCGCAACTTTTATCTTTATTTGCAGCCATTGCTGATATCGACTTCTGATTTCCAACAGGTTGTGTAAAACTACCATTGTGTGATGATTCATGTAGGCATATTCCTATTGATATACACATTAACACATCAATAATGAATTCGTACGAATGTACCCGTTGAATGGGAAGGCACATTCTGTCTAGGCACACAGGACACTCAAGTATCTCGTGCACAACATTTTTTGATGCTAAGCCGATGATTGTCATCGTCACGGTACCTGAAGTCTGCACCTAAACAAAAAAGATGCCGCATATTATTAGATCACATATAATTAATATAAAATACTAAAAATGATATAGGCATAATCCTATAGGCACCTACCTTGAGTGCGTTTTCAACCATGTTGGGTACACCCGCACGAATGATCTGTGTAACTGAACCTATACAATCAACAGTGAACCGGGAAATTGGTAAAATAAAGACAAACAATTAAACACATAAAACAAAAGTACCTTCAATTAGATTACGATCAGTTGTGTACTCAAGATGATTACCAATAGAAGGCGCATGACCCACATTCTTACTATTGTTTCTTAAATAACAGGTGTCATTATTAAAGCCTTGATAAGACTGGTGAACTGAGCCTGCAAAAAACATCCGTCATTTTTTATAAATAACTGAACACGAAACGTGTATGCATGTTGGTTGGCACTCTTATATTTTTCAGTGTGTTTAATCCGAACACAACCCATGATCAACTTGTTTCACCTGCACACTGCATGTTTGACCCATAATTCTACACAACTCAACTCTACACAGCTCAATTTACAACCTTACTTCAGGTAGGTTTAGGTGATTATTGCATTTTCTGAAAGCTAATTAACGAAACTAAATAACTAAAAAATTACATTGTTCTGAACCTAAAACTACAACTTAACGATCCGAGATTGCTAATATAAAAGGTTCACAAGTAACATCATTTGATATATTGTAAAACGCAATAAGCCAGAAATTTGACCACCCTTAAAGCTATATTTGTTCTTACAAAATACAATGTTGTTCCAACTATGTTGGTAACTATTGCCCTTAAATTATTATATTTTGAATAACTAAGTTTCTTATGGTTCCTTACTCCATGAGTTGAGTAGACAGAATTTCCCAACATTTGGCCGATCAATAACAGCATGAAATATATTAACAATCATTAAACATAAATGTACGTATATCATCCTGCATAATGTTCGAAGCAGCAACCAAAAGACAATCATCATTGAAGAGAGACTGTTTTCAATACAATATGCTACTGTAGATGCTCGTGGCTCATATGGCTTGTTGTATCACATTGTTACTATCAATGCAAAAAACAAACATTATAAGAATCTACATAAACGTAAAAACAAAACATCATTAGTTAATGTGTAAACTTCAACATATTAGGGTTTACAAAAAAAATAGAGAGAGTCGACATGTGGAATATTAGGGTCTTGATTTATGTGAATATCAAAACAATTAGGTAATCTTTATATAGGTTTAAAAAAAGCTAATTTTTATATTTTTGTATACACGTTTTCTATTTTCCTATATGTGAATATCAAAACAATTAGGTAATCTTTATCAAGTTTGTCTTGCAAAATATATAACAAAAATTGATTTGCTCCAGTGATAGATATGTTGGTTTATGTTTGTAGAGCAACCCATGTTCGAACCTTTCTAAGTCCATTTTTTAATTACAATTTTAATACATTTAATCTTTGCTTATAATGTACATAATTTTGAAATAATTAATTTAAAAAATTAAATTATAAAAATTGCTTACATGGACAGAATGTGATGACATGGCCAATAATGAATTACTGTGCATTGACTGGGTAATGAGGTGACATATTCTTCAAACGCCTCCTGTTATATATATATATATATATATATATATATATATATATATATATATATATATATATATATATATATATATATATATATAGAGAGAGAGAGAGAGAGAGAGAGACGAAAAGTGTACCGCTTTTAGAGGGTCATTTAAGCCCTAAATCATGATTATTTGATCAAATATTGCCCTAAATCGTTCTTTTTGTCACTTTAGGTACTTGGGACATGATTTCTGGAATATGAAGCATTTTGGACGTTTTTATGCTCAAGAATGAACAAAACGAAAAAATCAAGAATCCATGCAGGAAACAGTACCTAACGGCGTCAAGCTCTACAAGGTGACGCCGTCACTCATTGAAGAAGAGGTGGATACTTTTATACTTGACGGGCCAAAAAGTTTTCAACACATTTACATGTGACAGCGTCACGTGTAATTTCACCAAGGCCGCCACGTTATATGACAACAAGAGACGTCCCAGAAGACTTTTGAAGGAGACGGCGTTAGGATTCAACCTGACGACATCAGATGATATAGAGTGACGACGTCAGGAAGAAGGCTTACACAAGAAGAAACCTTAGTAAAACCGTCACATGTTGATCAAGACAAACATAACTTATGTGCGGAGTAGCTGACACTATTTTGGCCATAACTTTTGCATACGAACTCGGATTTAGGTGATTCAAAAGCCCACGCGAAGAAGACGAAGAGATCTACAATTTGGTGAAGAAAATTTGGTCTTGAAACCGTGAAGGTTGGTCTAACGCCGTCAAGATTGGCCAGGCTGAAAATTGCCTACAAATACAACCTTATAACTTCATTATTTGTAAGCCCCAAACCCTAAGTCCGATTCTAGGGTGAGGGTAGGTATTTTTCCATCAACTTAGAGGGTTTCAATCACTCCAAAAACATCTTGTATTGGTTTTTTGATTCTATCTCAATTATGTTTTTCATTATTATTGTTGATTGCTCTTCATTGATTATGCGTTGCTAATTCACCTTGTCTCTACTTATGATTATGTGAAACTTGTTTATAATTGATTAGATCTTATTGATTCCTTGTTGATGTTTGTGTCTATCTTCATCAATTAGGATGTGACACTTCAATAGGTCTAGTTAATTTTGCTTATAATTCTTGTTTTCTATTGTCTCTTGTTTGATTAATTTATATCGATGTTAGGCTTAAGAAAACTGGCAGACTTCCAATTGGTAACTTGCTTGAACGTCTTAAGAAACATGATCGGCGGTGTACTACGATTTATTGGTTGTATTTAATGAGTAGGCAACTGCTAGTGATACTACATTAGGAGCTAGTAGTCGGCTCGACCTAGAATGAAGTAGAAGCCTATAGAGTTAGGGAATATCGTACACGGCCCTACGACTAGTATTAAGGAATACAACCCGTCAATTAAAACAAGGTGTGACAATTCAATAGGTAGAATTGGATAGCTAGCAAGGAGTAACATATCATAGGTAGACATGCTTTACTTACCTTATAGAACCCTAGTTTATTTTACTACACATTAGTTTAAGTAGTAGCTTTTGGGTTAGTTGATTAGCAACTAATTCTGCCCACTCTTCCAATACCCGAGATTTTTACCTGCTTTTCATAAAATATAAAAACACAAAAAGAATCATCCTTCACCTTTAGACCTAGTTAGATTAATTTCAATCCTAACGAACACTATTCTTTGAGTTGAACGATCAATCCTCCGGTACTTGTCACTATACTATACTACAACGAACAGGTACACCGCCTGGTGGGGATTGCAAGCTTCTCAAGATCCCTTGAGAAGTAAAACATTTTGGGAGGGTGCAATTCCACGCATCAAGTTTTTGGCGCCATAGCCCGGGGAATAGTTATTGTTTATGTTGAAATTTATTTTGATTAGGTCTACTCATTAGATTCCTTTTTAGTGAGATTTTTATTTTCATTTTATTAGCTTTCTTGTAGTCTATCTTTTTCTTTGTGCCCTTCGTTTGTTAAACCATTTTCAATTGTCACTATGGTGGACGAAATCCCATTTAGATCACTGACAACAGAGGAACAATTATATTTCACTAATAGATTTGCTTCTTATCATTCCAATGAATTTTTGTGTGATCTTAGTGACATCCAAGAGGAGTTGGGGGTAAATATAGATGGGTTTGATGAATTCTATGTATGTGTGATTTCTATTAGACGATCATTATCAGGATCAATTCCTTTTAGTGAAACCCGTTGGATGAATTTTGAGAAAAGCTTTCTAACCATGACCCATAAGTTCAACGAATTGGTGGATTCGTATGGGCGAGATGACCTAGTTTCTAATCAAACCAAGATTATGAGATGGCTAGTGTTGAACTACCTAGTTGCATGAGCGGGATAGATTTCACCAAAACATACGACATACATGAGGTTAGAGTTGAGCCACCTAGTTGCATGTCATGGTTAGGCACTACCATAATACAAGATGAACACATAGGTGATATTGATGTGATGGAAGAGATAGTAGAAAACCCAACCCCACTAAGTACCCCACAAGTCCTACCATCATTTGAGGCATACACACCGCCCGTGACTTACCCGGAAGAAGTAGAAGAGATTATCAGAACCCCAATTGAGGTAGAACCCTTGGACCAAGCACCACTAGAGGATATATGTTTGAATACTGGTAGTGATAACCTTACTCTTAGTTCTAGAGAATTTCCTAGTGTTGATGAACCGGAACCTCAATCTTTACACTACTTTCCATCCTTAGATTTACATCTAGGATACAAAAGAGGAACCGACCCACCCATCAACCAATATTATCCGGGTAGTTTTAGGATGAAGGAAGCCATTCACTTACCCCCTTCACCTCACATGACATATTTCCACCCTAAGGGTGTGTATCGCTACTTTCACCCGCACTTAATCCTAAGTGTAGGGAAAACCTCCCCTATTTCCGTTAAATAAGGGTAGAGTCAGGCTCGTGACTCAATCAAAAACAAGCGCTTGTTGGGAGGCAACCCAACCCATGTTTTTAATTGTTTGATGTCTTTTATTTTATTTGTTTGTTTGTGTCATATATGCTTAATAATAGTTGTTTAATTTTCATGTTTCGAATAATTTTTGAAAATGCTTTATTTTGTTTTTAACTTCGTTTTAATTGCATATAAAGATATTTTAGAAAAAGACAAGTGTAGGGAAGTTTACATTTTGTTAAAAAGAATGAATTTTGAACATGAAAAATTCACAATTCATGATTAGCATATATTCTATCTTGTTTGTGTGTCAATACTTGTGGATATGTTTTATGAGTTCCTATGTGTAATTCATTCCACATGTATCCTATCATTTTCTTGCTTTGTTTTGTTTTTATTTCTAAGTCTGGAATTACATCTAGTTGTGATTTTTCTTTGTTCAGTTTGATGCTTTGGTTTTTGTGTTTGTTGATTACAGGTTATATTGCACAAGAAGATGATTACATTTCTGGAGTGGAGCTTATCATGTTCATTCTCTTGGAAGATTTAACCATGTTATCATATCGTCCATGCCGAGCGAATCAGGGGAGTATTAGTTTCTTTCATTCTCATTTATTTTTACTTTCACATCTTTTACTTAGAACATTGAGGACAATGTTCGGTTTAAGTGTAGGGAGGGTAAATTAGGATGCCTTAGAAACTATAACTCCACTTGATTTTATTTTGTTTGATAGTGAATGTGTAATAAAGCTAAGAGGAATACTTGTTAGGGCAATTTTAGCACCAAATTTAAAATTTTTTGCAACATGTAGGAGTGAAACTTTAGTCATAATAAGTGTCTCATGGATAGGAGTTATATGACTAGCACAAAAACCATACCACTCAAAAATTTCCACCCCAAAAATGTGAGGTTCACCTTTAGATCTTTAGGAAAACGCATTCATTCTTAATGCTTATGAGTGTACCGGTAGTGTTTAGATTCTAGAACTTGTGATACCGATGCATCCCGAGACTGCTAGTGAGACTACATTCGTGTAGTTAGGATTTACTACATGATAAGAGGCATTAGGATAACCCTTGTTTTACACCTGTAATATAATTACATTGACTTCTTAGGTCAAGTAATTCTCCCACACCCTTGCGTTGTACTCATTTTTAGTACACGATACCCCTAGTACACCCCTCCTAGCCTATCTTTTTCGTTTCTAACTTTAAGCATTTTACTTAAAGGAAGAATTTGTTTACAATCCACCCCCAAATGTACACCCAAATCGCCTTAGCCTTCCTTTTATGCACTCATCTTTAGTGAATTATTGTTACAACAATTGTTTAAACCCTTAGTTAGTTGTCTAATTGATTACATGGTTGCTAAGTCGAGTCATATCTTGTACATATTGTTTTGGGACAATTGGGACTCATGGGTAAAGTACTATTGTAATGGATTAATGGGGAAGACGTCAATTATTACCCCCATATGTGCGTTAATATCTAAAAGTACTCCAAGTGTTTTGATTATCTTGATTTGAGTCATTAGAATAGTTGATTGTAAAGTATGTAAAAGTTCAAGTGTAGGGAGGAAATGAGCTCCCTTTGATGTATTATTTTAGATGGTAGAGTAAAAGTGTATGAAAAAAATAAATAAATAAATAAATATATAAAAAAAGAGAAAAATATACGGGCTACCATCCATTTCTTTTATTTATGTTTAAGTCAAATAGTGTGTTGAAAAAAATCCAAAAAGAGACGTAGTTAGTTCAAGTGAAGTCGAGTCTTGGCTTAGCAACGCCTCGTTGTACATGTAGTTAACTAAGACAATTGACTTGCCACCAATAAAATATCCGTTTATCCAACAAAACCGTGTTTTCCATATCCCCTACACCTAACGTTATAACCCCATAAAAAGACCTCTTTGATAGTTGATGAGTGCTCAAACACTCATTATTTTTAGTCAAATCTGAACTGCAAAACATACAAAAACACTCAACAAGGCATCAAAATACTGAAAATATTCCAGGAATTGTGTTTTATATGTTTTAGATGAAAATGAGTAAAAATAGATGAAAAACGTACAAAGTTTGCAAAATTGGCAGTTTCAGTCCCCCAACTTTCATAAAATGTCAAAACTAGTCCCTGGTCATTCAAAATATGGAAAATTATCACCAAAGGTCCTTTCGAGATCATAAGTTGTCATATTTAGTCCTTTGGTGAAAAATCTCAAAAGTTTTGGAAATTTACATGTTTGGTCCCTGTGGGAAATTTTTGGAAGAAAAATTAATTTTGGGTCCTTGGGAAATAACAGGTGTCAAAATTAGTCCTTGGACGAAAAAGGTTTGAGAAAGTTACATTTTGGTCCTTCAAGTTTCAACATTTGGCATTTTTAGCCCCTGAAGGACCAAAAGTGAAAAATTACTTTCATGACCCTTGGACTATTCATATGTGGCATAATTCAACCTTGTGACTACTTTGGGAAAGTCGCCATTTCAGACCCTAAACTTCCGGGTAATTGCAATTTTGGTCCTTATGGTATTTCACTAATAAAACAAATGGACCCTATTATTATTACTAAACCTAAACCATTAATCCAATAAACAAACCAACCATTACCAAAGCCCACATCCTAATCCACCCCAGGCCCAACTCTCATCCTAGCCCACTCCACAAAACAAATTCACCTCGTTTTTAATATCAAAACCACTCCCTGGTCAAACCCTCACAACCCAAGGTCAAACTTGACCTTTGACCCTCCATCTCCAACACCACCCCGTGAACCCTAGGCTGCTACTACTCCAACACCATCATCACACTTTCCTGCAACACCCCTACCCCTACACTTCCTTTCCACCACAAAAATACAAGCACTCACCCCCTACCAAGTGCTAAAAGCCAAAACAGTTTGATACAACATTTTCCCGCCAATATCACTTTCAATGGCCAAGATGAATTCAAGCCATCCAACGGCTCCAAATCAAAGTGGGAAAGAGCCAAGAATGTTTATTGAAGCTTATAAATGAAGGAAGAAGAGAGAAAGAGAAAGCTGCCTAGTTTTAGTAGTTTTTTTAATTTTAGTGTAGCTTTGTGTAGTCAATTTAGTTAATTTTCAAATTACCAGCGTATTTCTCAATTTACAAATTGTAGTTCTAGTTATCTCTGTACTCTTTATTCAATAAATTTCAATCCAAGCTTTTCACTAAAAATTCAATCAGTGCAATTTTTTACATATATGCTTATTTAAGTCTGCTTATTGTTGTGAGGTTTATGCTCATTTGTTCATTACTCAGGTTTATCTAAGCTTATATGTTCACTTAGGATTGCTGGGTAGTAGTTTCACTTGCATTCACTTGTCAATTGTCTTTTAGCCTTAACACAGCTTTCACCTTTAGCTTATTGCAAACTGATTTTAGCTACTTAGAATTTGCTTCTTAGGTGTGTACTATCTCAATACAACTTCTGTGTTCAAGATTAGAATTTCATATCAGCATTTAGTATTGAAAATCCTTAGCTGTGAACCCATAAGGAGTGTTTGGGGTAGTGTCAGTTTAGGGTGTTCTAGTTGGTTACTTATTAATATATCTGCTCTAGTAATCTACATTAGGTTTATATATGTTAGGCATATTATAAGAACAGTAGGTAATATAACCAAAAGTCAAAATTAGGATTTAGGTTAAATTCTGAGTTTATGCGTAGTATATGTAACCTGTGATTTTGCATCTAGGGAGAAAATAGTTACATCTAGGATAATGTAATTATAAGGTGGCTTAAGACATCATATAGGTTTAAAATTAAGCATTGAAATCTCAATTTGGTCAACTTGTTCATAATTTTCAAAAGTCAAAATACCTAGTCTTGTCAAGAAATCCCAAACTTGCATGATTTTTCAGGAATTTAGTATTGAGAATTAGGATTTGAAATTCATTATGGTTAAAGTATACTAGCTTAGTTACAGGAATCAATGGTCATCTTAATTTTTAGAATTTTTTTGAAGCTTATGCAAGTGTCCAAAGTGACCCATATGAGCACCATTTTGCCCTGCACACAGCATGTTCATTTTGACCCATTTTTCATTGCACCATAGCTGGTTTATTTGTTGATCAAATTCCTTAATTCTTGTTGTTTTGGGGAGACTGCTTGGCCATCTTGTTAGATCAATCAATTGTTTGTCATTCCATATTTGTTTACTTAGCTTAATATAACCCATAAGTCACCCATGATCCAATGTTTGCTGCCAATGCATCAGCAGCCATATGAGCTTGTAGATTTTATTGATGTTGCTTTAAACTAGATTTGAGATTTATGTTGTTAGTTGTTAAATGTTTGCCTGAGCTTGTGTTTATTTGTGCTCACCATGGTGTTTGCCTAAGTGCTAATTGCCTTAACTGCTTGTATTAAAAAGCTCACTTAAAACCTTAACACTCAACTGTTAGATAATTAAGCTTGCATAAGTTTGTTTGAGTTTGTTTGCCTGTTAGTTTTAGCTTATTAGGTTAGGTTAAGATTAGCTTTAGCTCACTACACCCTAGGAATAGCTTTTGGCTTATGGCTTTTCAAGAATCTCACTGAACCAATTCACTGGTTCAGTGGTGACTGAGCTCACTTCACAAGCATCCAACTTGTTCATCACTTGAGCTTTTCCTGAGCTTGTAGGCTTTTTGGAAAGCCCACATAGCTACCTTTCCAATTCCTGGATCATCTTGGGCTTAAAAGCTTAGGCCCCTATCTTATCTTTGCCCTACAAACATGTCCTTAAGGCCTGTTTTGGCTGGTAGGATTTAGCCATTGCTTATTTTGCTTGTTCTTCTTATTTAGTGTGCTTTTGTTGTTAAATAAGCTCATTCTCAGTTCCTTTAACTTGTGTCTAGCTGATTTTAGCCTTGTTTCAAAATTGATAGATTATTGCTTCAAAAATCATTCTCATAAGCTTCAATAATGGGCTGTTAAGCTCTTTAGCTCACCATTTGCTTATTTTTGAGAACCAACAAAAGTTCCTTCACAAAAGTTCAATATTTTCAGTTATTAAGTAGTTTTGTAAAAGAAAAACAAGAAAACCCCAAATTTAAATTTAGTGATAGCTTCTATTTAATAGAATTTATCTTTTTAAATTTTCTTTTAGCTTATTATTAAGCACTTTTTCATTTTTATATTTTTCTTAGATTTCTTTTATATTAAAGTATTTTTAGGAATTTTTTCAGATTTTTCTCTTTTTATTTAGTATTTATTATAATTAATATTAGATAATTAAATAGCATAAATAGTTTTTATTAAGCACCACCTAGTTTTTATATTTTTCCTAGCTTTTATATGTTATAAAATAATTTTAGGGAATTTTTCATAGTTTTCACTGTTCATTTTCTATTTTTCTTACTTTAGTTTAGTTTTAATTAATTAATAATTAGTTTATAATTAATAATAATTAGATATAAAGTAAGAAAATATAATTTTAATTTTAAAATTAGTTTTATAATATTTTAGATTTTTCCAAATCTAATTTTCACATTTTTAGTGTAATTTCATAATTAGTTATAATTTAGGTTAATTTAGTTAATTAAAAAGTAATTAATTAATAGTAATTAATTAAATAGTTGTAAAAATAATTTTAATTTTCTAAAATTTTTCTTTTATCATTAGGATTGTAAAAATGTAATTTTCATATTCGTAGGTATTTTATTTCTATAAAGCTCGCATTTTATTTCGTACGTCTACGTAATTTTAAATCAAACGAACGCGTTTTTAGACTTAGCTCACGTTTTTAGTGTATCTGATCGTCAGTAATTGTTTATATAGTGTTTCTAAGTTATTTTCATTCCTCATATCTTAGTGTAATCATTCAAATTACTCAAACCCCTTTTCCTGTCCAAATTCACCCGCTCACAAACCCGTTTTGATTACCATCCACACCTCGTCGGGAGATAACGACCCGGGGAAACCCCTATACTTCCACGGAGATTGACTCTTAGGCAGTTTGACTTCGTTGATCACATCCGTGGTCAATTTAAGTTGACCGTTTGGAGCCAATCAAATTTTGGCGCCGCTGCCGGGGAGGTTGTGCGCGTTTTTCTAAAAATGGTTTGCTGATTAGTGCTTTTGGAATTCAATCCTTTGTATATTTACCATCCTTGTTCATATTTTCTTATCTTATAAAAACAAAACAGTTCACGAAAACATTTTAAAATCAGTTTTCAACGAACACAAAAACCCAAAAAGATTTTCTTTCTCATTTGTACAAATGTTTATCCAAAAATCCAAAAATATTCACCTTTACCCTCTCATATCTTTGATTCTTCATTCCTTACCCTCCCAAACCTTTTGATTCTTTCTATGTCTCATCCATACCTTCTGATTTGCCAGTGGTGTGGTAGTTCTTATAATGGTGGTAATTGCCCCGGTTGTGGCATGGTAGAGTCAGGAAACGGGTCTGTCTATAACCAAGATCCCTATTCCTACCATGACACGACTGATTTATTCCATCAGCTACCACACCATGATACTCAGCAGTTTTACTGTTGTGAGTACTGTGGTGGTTCACACTACAGTTCTGATTGTCAATCGGGAAACACGCTTGTCTATGAGCAGTTTCCTGATAACGATTATGACTCTAGCACATACGACTCACAGCCACATCAGTTTTACTATTGTGATTACTGTGGAGGTCCACACTTTAGTTCCCATTGTCAAACAAGGAATCCATTTCCTTATAACAATTTTGACACATCGTATTATGACGAACCTCCACCTCAGCCAATTCCTCAAAGTCTTTTCCTTGATCTTTTGGATTTAGTGAAAGATTTGAAAGGAATCACACATACCCCAGATAATCCAAATCAAAAATCGATGGAAGAATTGTTAGTTGAAGAACAGGCTACTAAAATAAATTCCCAAGATGCCTATGAAAGATCTATTAGGGAATCAATTGAAAAAGAAAAAGTTGCCAGATCTAGCTCTCGATTTCGTTTCATTCCTGATGATAGTGATGATGAAGATACACTTGATATTCTTCAATTTTATAAAGATTCATCAGATGAAATTCCATCAGTTGAGATTCCATCTCAACCTACTGTTATCACACCCGAGGTTCCCACTCACTCTTTGATCATGGGGGATGAGCATCTTGACACTGTTCCTAAAAAGGAATCAGACGAATTCATAAAGTCTAGTGTTGAGAACCTTGTCCCAATCCCAAGAGAGTCACAGGGAATTCTTGATCATATGTGTGATATCCCCCCTCCTCTTGTCTTCCCGAATGATGATGTTCAGATGTTCTCCGATTCTAATGATGACGATTCGTTATCTTGTGGAGACATCATTTTTATGGAAGAATTACCTTCTAAGCTAGTTAGATTAGAAAAAGAGAATGATGAGATTGACACTGAAATCAAGGATGAAGCACTTCGTGCAACATTATTGAATGTCGATCTCCTCATTTCTAAAATCGAGGCTTTCAAAAAGAAACCTATTTCATCTCCTATCCCGATTAAGGATAGTGACATTTTCTCCGATGATCCTATTCCGGAGTTTGAAGCCTTTACTTTTGATCATATGGGAGAGAAGATTAGTGGCAGTACCACTTCTCATTCTCAAATTTCTTTCCCCGAGTATGATTCATTCACCTTTGAGGAGTTCTCCGGTGAACTCACTCGTATCATATCTCCACCGGAGTATGATAACTTTCACTTTGATCTAGACAAAGATGATCTTTATGTTCCGGAGGGAAATATTCTCAACCTTGAGAATTTGCTTGATATCAAAATCACATCCCTCCCACCCATATGTCTAGATCATACGAGCTTAAATGATGAGATTCATGATATACCAATTATGGATTCTCTTTCTGATGATGATGACTTTATCTTGATTGTCATCAAGATCTTTCTTCCATTCTTCACCTATCGGGTGACTTCTCCTGTTCTTCACTCTTTCGGGAATGAAGACATTATCTTTGACCCCGGCATCACCGCTTATAGTTTTTACTATCTTCAGCCGGGATTATATCTCATCGGTGTGGAACTTTCACGTGCTTCAAATGTTTGTCCAAACATCTTGAATGAAAGTCCGATGGAGATTGTTTCTTCCACATCATGCTTCCCCAAGGACAAATGAATTCGGGGTCGAGTCAAGCTAGCGACTCGGTAAACAAAAACAGCAGCATGCTTATTGGGTTTTCACCCTAAGTGTGGGGGGAGTTACCCCTGCTGTGGTTACAAATAAAGTGAAAAACAAAATGGTATTTCCACATTTAGCTTGTAATGTTACCCTTTTACGTTCTAAGAGTCGGCATAATAGCCGAGACTTTGAATATTGAGGACAATATTCATTCTAAGTGTGGGGGGTATTTTGCTATTCTAGCGAATTTTATCACATTTTACTATCTAGTACCCCCCCCCCCCCCCCCCCCCGTTTTTGGCAAAATTTAAAAAAAAAAAAAAAAATCACTTGAGTTTCAAAAATTTTGTGGTTATCAGTCCGCCTTATCTAAACAACAAAAGGATTGGATAATCCAGGAGCAAACGGATATATCAAATCCATTGATGGCTTGCAATTTGCCCAAAATTGTATGGTATCTCAACTCGCCATATCCTAAAAAGTGAAAGAGTTGGCTAGCCCGCAAGATTATGGCTTGTGGTAAAGGCAGTGGAAAAACCATAATTGGTAATCAGCTCACCAAGATGTTGACTATTCCATCAAGAGTTGGCTAGTCCAGAAGCAAACGGCTTTTGGTAAAGACAAATCAAATCCGTTGACAGCTGGTGGTTTGCTCAAAATCACATGGTTATCAAGTGGACCATAGTTCTTACTTGAACTGATATATTTGGCTACTCCAGAAGTAATAGATTTTGGTAAAGAGATTAAAATCCATTGAGTTTTCAAAACAGTTTATTGCTAGGGACTAGCAATAGTTTAGTGTGGGGGATTGATGAGTACTTAAACACTCATCATTTTTGGTCAAATCTGAACTGCAAAACATACAAAAACACTCAAAAAGGCATCAAAATACTGAAAATATTCCAAGAATTGTGTTTTATATGTTTTAGATGCAAAATGAGTAAAAATAGATGAAAAACGTACAAAGTTTGCAAAATTGGCAATTTCAGTCCCCCAACTTTCATAAAATGTCAAAACTAGTCCCTGGTCATTCAAAATATGGAAAATTATCATCAAAGGTCCTTTTGAGATCATAAGTTGTCATATTTAGTCCTTTGGTGAAAAATCTCAAAAGTTTTGGAAATTTACATGTTTGGTCCCTGGAGTTTCAGAAATTGGTAGATTTGGTCCCTGTGGGAAATTTTTGGAAGAAAAATTAATTTTGGGTCCTTGGGAAATCACAGGTGTCAAAATTAGTCCTTGGACGAAAAAGGTTTGAGAAAATTATGTTTTGGTCCTTCAAGTTTCAACATTTGGCATTTTTAGCCCCTGAAGGACCAAAAGTGAAAAATTACTTTCATGACCCTTGGACTATTCATATGTGGCATAATTCAACCTTGTGACTACTTTAGGAAAGTCACCATTTCAGACCCTAAACTTTCGGGTAATTGCAATTTTGGTCCTTGTGGTATTTCACTAATAAAACAAATGGACCCTATTATTATTATTACTATACCTAAACCATTAATCCAATAAACAAACCAACCATTACCCAAGCCCACATCCTAATCCACCCCAGGCCCAACTCCCATCCTAGCCCACTCCACAAAATAAATTCACCCCGTTTTTAATATCA
The DNA here is from genome assembly GCA_030686995.1 of Artemisia argyi. Classification (NCBI taxonomy): domain Eukaryota; kingdom Viridiplantae; phylum Streptophyta; class Magnoliopsida; order Asterales; family Asteraceae; genus Artemisia; species Artemisia argyi. The sequence continues at coordinate 41,717,391 of CM060687.1, forward strand.
AAACCACTCCCTGGTCAAACCCTCACAACCCCAAGGTCAAACTTGACCTTTGACCCTCCATCTCCAACACCACCCCGTGAACCCTAGGCTGCTACTACTCCAACACCATCATCACACTTTCCTGCAACACCCCTACCCCTACACTTCCTTTCCACCACAAAATACAAGCACTCACCCCCTGCCAAGTGCTAAAAGCCAAAACAGTTTGATACAACATTTTCCCGCCAATATCACTTTCAACGGCCAAGATGAATTCAAGCCATCCAACGGCTCCAAATCAAAGTGGGAAAGAGCCAAGAATGCTTATTGAAGCTTATAAATGAAGGAAGAAGAGAGAAAAGGGCTGCCTAGTTTTAGTAGTTTTTTAATTTTAGTGTAGCTTTGTGTAGTCAATTTAGTTAATTTTCAAATTTCCAGTGTGTTTCTCAGTTTACAAATTCTAGTTCTAGTTATCTCTGTACTCTTTATTCAATAAATTTCAATCCAAGCATTTCACTAAAAATTCAATCAATGCAATTTTTTACATATATGCTTATTTAAGTCTGCTTATTGTTGTGAGGTTTATGCTCATTTGTTCATTACTCGGGTTTATCTAAGCTTATATGTTCACTTAGGATTGCTGGGTAGTAGTTTCACTTGCATTCACTTGTCAATTGTCTTTTAGCCTTAACACAACTTTCACCTTTAGCTTATTGCAAGCTGATTTTAGCTACTTAGAATTTGCTTCTTAGGTGTGTACTATCTTAATACAACTTCTTTGTTCAAGATTAGAATTTCATAGCAGCATTTAGTATTGAAAATCCTTAGCTGTGAACCCATAAGGAGTGTTTGGGGTAGTGTCAGTTTAGGGTGTTCTAGTTGGTTACTTATTAATATATCTGCTCTAGTAATCTACATTAGGTTTATATATGTTAGGTATATCATAAAAACAGTAGGTAATATAACCAAAAGTCAAAATTAGGATTTAGGTTAAATTCTGAGTTTATGCGTAGTATATGTAACCTGTGATTTTGCATCTAGGGAGAAAATAGTTACATATAGGATAATGTAATTATAAGGTGGCTTAAGACATCATATAGGTTCAAAATTAAGCATTGAAATCTCAATTTGGTCAACTTGTTCATAATTTTCAAAAGTCAAAATACCTAGTCTTGTCAAGAAATCCCAAACTTGCATGATTTTTCAGGAATTTAGTATTGAGAATTAGGATTTGAAATTCATTATGGTTAAAGTATACTAGCTTAGTTACAGGAATCAATGGTCATCTTAATTTTTAGAATTTTTTTGAAGCTTATGCAAGTGTCCAAAGTGACCCACCTGAGCACCATTTTGCCCTGCACCCAGCATCATTTTGACCCATTTTTCATTGCACCAGAGCTGGTTCATTTGTTGATCAAATTCCTTAATTCTTGTTGTTTTGGGGAGACTGCTTGGCCATCTTGTTAGATCAATCAATTGTTTGTCATTTCATATTTGTTTACTTAGCTTAATCTAACCCATAAGTCACCCATGATCCACTGTTTGCTGCCAATGCATCAGCAGCCATATGAGCTTGTAGATTTTATTGATGTTGCTTTAAACTAGATTTGAGATTGATGTTGTTAGTTGTTAAATGTTTGCCTGAGCTTGTGTTTATTTGTGCTCACCATGGTGTTTGCCTAAGTGCTCATTGCCTTAACTGCTTGTATTAAAAAGCTCACTTAAAACCTTAACACTCAACTGTTAGATAATTAAGCTTGCATAAGTTTGTTTGAGTTTGTTTTCCTGTTAGTTTTAGCTTATTAGGTTAGGTTAAGATTAGCTTTAGCTCACTGCACCCTAGGAATAGCTTTTGGCTTATGGCTTTTCAAGAATCTCACTGAACCAATTCACTGGTTCAGTGGTGACTGAGCTCACTTCACAAGCATCCAACTTGTTCATCACTTGAGCTTTTCCTGAGCTTGTGGGCTTTTTGGAAAGCCCACATAGCTACCTTTCCAATTCCAGGCTCATCTTGGGCTTAAAAGCTTAGGCCCCTAGCTTATCTTTGCCCTGCAAACATGCCCTTAAGGCCTGTTTTGGCTGGTGGGATTTAGCCATTGCTTAGTTTGCTTGTTCTTCTTATTTAGTGTGCTTTTGTTGTTAAATAATCTCATTCTCAGTTCCTTTAACTTGTGTCTAGCTTATTTTAGCCTTGTTTCTCAATTGATAGATTATTGCTTCAAAAATCATTCTCATAAGCTTCAATAATGGGCTGTTAAGCTCTTTAGCTCACCATTTGCTTATTTTTGAGAACCAACAAAAGTTCCTTCACAAAAGTTCAATATTTTCAGTTATTAAGTAGTTTTGTAAAAGAAAAACAAGAAAAAACCAAATCTAAATTTAGTGATAGCTTCTATTTAATAGAATTTATCTTTTTAAATTTTCTTTTAGCTTATTATTAAGCACTTTCGCATTTTTATATTTTTTTTTAGATTTCTTTTATATTAAAGTACTTTTAGGAATTTTTTCAGATTTTTCTCTTTTCATTTAGTATTTATTATAATTAATATTAGTTTAATAATAATTAATATTAGATAATTAAATAGCATAAATAGTTTTTATTAAGCACCACCAAGTTTTTATATTTTTCCTAGCTTTTATATGTTATAAAATAATTTTAGGAAATTTTTCATAATTTTCACTGTTCATTTTCTATTTTTCTTAATTTAGTTTAGTTTTAATTAATTAATAATTAGTTTATAATTAATAATAATTAGATATAAAGTAAGAAAAATATAATTTTAATTTTAAAATTAGTTTTATAATATTTTAGATTTTTCCAAATCTAATTTTCACATTTTTAGTGTAATTTTATAATTAGTTATAATTTAGGTTGATTTAGTTAATTAAAAAGTAATTAATAATTAGTAATTAATTAATAGTAATTAATTAAATAGTTGTAAAAATAATTTTAATTTTCTAAAAAATTTCTTTTATCATTAGAATTGTAAAAATGTAATTTTCATATTTGTAGGTATTTTATTTCTATAAAGCTCGCGTTTTATTTCGTATGTCTACGTAATTTTAAATCAAACGAACGCGTTTTTAGACTTAGCTCACATTTTTAGTGTATCTGATCGTTAGTAATTTTTTATATAGTGTTTCTAAGTTATTTTCATTCCTCATATCTTAGTGTAATCATTCAAATCACTCAAACCCCTTTTCCTGTCCAAATTCACCCGATCATAAACCCGTTTTGATTACCATCCACACCTCGTCGGGACATAACGACCCGGGGAAACCCCTATACTTCCACGAAGATTGACTCTTAGGCAATTTGACTTCGTTGACCACATCCGTGGTCAATTTAAGTTGACCGTTTGGAGCCAATCAATAGTTTTCTTAGGTGCTTACGCCAAGTGGTGGAGGTTTTGATCATTTCTCAAGCCTATGGTAATCTATTTGCTATAACAGGTAATGAGTGATATTTCTCCATTTCCAATTATGATATATAAATTTGCAACACCCGAGAGATGAGAGTATCCAAATACTTAATGTGAGGTGCTAGTGTATAATTTCCGTGCTTGTTTTGACTAAGATAGAACAATCATTTGTTGTAATTACTTTTATATTAGTGTTAAATGACCTCGAACTTGTATTTTTATTGGTGGAAAAGCTCATTTGCTTGAGGACAAGCAAATCCCAAGTGTAGGGATATTTGATGAGACGAAAAGTGTACCGCTTTTAGGGGGTCATTTAATCCCTAAATCATGATTATTTGATCAAATATTGCCCTAAATCGTTCCTGTTGTCATTTTAGGTACTTGGGACGTGATTTCTGTAATCTGAAGCATTTTGGAGCTTTTTGGACGTTTTTATGCTAAAGAATGAAGAAAACGAGAAAATCAAGAATCGATGCTGGAAATAGTACCTGACAGCGTCAAACTCTACAAGGTGACGCCGTCACTCATTGAAGAAGAGGTGGATACTTTCATACTTGACGGGCCAGAAAGTTTTCAACGCATTTACACGTGACGGCGTCACGTGTAATTTCACCAAGGCCGTCACGTTATATGAAAACAAGAGACGTCCCAGAAGACTTTTGAAGGAGACGGCGTCAGGATTCAACCTGACGACGTCAGATGATATAGAGTGACGACGTCAGGAAGAAGGCTTACACAAGAAGAAACCTTAGTAAAACCGTCACATGTTGATCAAGACAATCATAACTTACGCGCGGAGTAGCTGACACTGTTTTGGCCATAACTTTTGCATACGAACTCGGATTTAGGTGATTCAAGAGCCCACACGAAGAGGACGAAGAGACCTAATATTTGGTGAAGAAAACTTGGTCTTGGCATAGTCAAGGTTGGTCTGACGCCGTCAAGATGGGCCGGGCTGAAAATTGCCGATAAATAAAACCTTATAACTTCATTATTTGTAAGCCCCCAACCTTAAGTCCGATTCTAGGGTGATGGTAAGTGTTTTACCAGCAACTTAGAGGGTTTCAATCACTCCAAAAACATCTTCTATTAGTTTGTTGATTCTATCTCAATTATGTTTTTCATTATTATTGTTGATTGCTCTTCATTTATTATGCGTTGCTAATTCACCTTGTGTCTACTTATGATTTTGTGAAACTTGTTTATAATTGATTAGATCTTATTGATTCCTTGTTGATGTTTGTGTCTATCTTCATCAATTAGGGTGTGACACTTCAATAGGTCTAGTTAATTTAGCTTATAATTCTTGTTTCCTATTGTCTCTTGTTTGATTAATTTATATCGATGTTAGGCTTAAGAAAACTAGCAGACTTCCAATTGGTCACTTGCTTGAACGTCTTAAGAAACATGATCGGAGGTGTACTATGATTTATTGGTTGTATTTAATGCGTAGGCAACTGCTAGTGATACTACGTTAGGAGCTAGTAGTCGGCTCGACCTAGAATGAAGTAGAAGCCTATAGAGTTAGGGAATATCGTACACGGCCCTACGACTAGTATTAAGGAATACAACCCGTCAATTAAAACAAGGTGTGACAATTCAATAGGTTGAATTGGATAGCTAGTAAGGAGTAACATATCATAGGTAGACATGCTTCACTTACCTTGTAGAACCCTAGTTTATTTTCCTACACATTAGTTTAAGTAGTAGCTTTTGGGTTACTTGATTAGCAACTAATTCCGCCCGCTCTTCCAATACCCGAGATTTTTACCTGCTTTTCATAAAATATAAAAACACAAAAAGAATCATCGTTCACCTTTAGACCTAGTTAGATTAATTTCAATCCTAACGAACACTATTCTTTGAGTTGAACGATCAATCCCCTGGTACTTGTCACTATACTATACTACAACAATCAGGTACACTGCCTGGTGGGGATTGCAAGCTTCTCAAGATCCCTTGAGAGGTAAAACCTTTTTACGAGGGTGCAATTCCAAGCATCAATATATATATATATATATATATATATATATATATATATATATATATATACACACACACACACACACAAGACTTCTTAGATCTTCATCTTCTTCCAAGTTACAAGACTTCTTGGATCTTCATCTTCTTCCAAGTTCACACAAATAGCTCCATCCTCGACTCACACACAAGTCGGAAATATTTACAATATTTACAAGAAGAAAATAAAGGGAAAATAGATCCGCAAAAACTTGTTACGTTTGTGTATGGACTCATACAACATCTCGATTTTTCTTCTATGTCGAGAGTTCTTCTCTTGCACTTTGATATGAAGAGGAAATCACTTATAAACATATACCGACATGTAATAGTGATCAAAGAAGAAAGAAAAGAGAAACAGAAAGTTTTTGTGCCTGGAGGAATTATTTTCTGAGAAGGAACAGTTCAGTATTTATACACGACAGGAAAGGAGGTGGCGGTCCCTTAAACATGCGACGGTCCTTTATCACTAAGGGACCGTCGGTCCATTTAAGGGACCGTCCCAACAAGACGCTCCTCTTTTTGTCCTGACGTGGTGAAAACTCATCTGGTGAAAACTTAACTGTTTTGGGGGGAAATATAGTTGTTTCATATTTGAATTTTGAATATAATTTCTTAATAAAATATTTCTTTAAAAACACAAAGTGAAAAATGTTTTGTCAAACTTAAAAATGTAAGTTTAGTAGAAAATAAAATTCTTTGATCACTTTACTAATGTCGTTATAACGTTTGTTCATACCTGAAGTGACGTTGTAGTAGCTATGTGGAAGAAACGAGTTTCATCGATTAAAAACTTATTAACCGTAACTTTATGTAACATGTCTTTATATTTTGTGATTATCAAAACACAAGAAGACCGAATAATGTGAATAACATTTTTAACGTTATTTGTATTAACAGCTTGTGTAATACCTCAAATTCTAAAATATGTAAAATTACCAAAATGCCCCTAAGTTAAAAAAAATTGAAATAGCACTTATATAATATCAAATAAACCCAAGAAATCTGGAACTTGGCAACATATGATCAAAATAAATTAAGTTTTTAACTTTTGTAAAAGTAAAAATTATTTCTTGCATTTAATTAATTTTGGGTGAATTATATTATTTATATAAGTATTTAAATTAAAGAAATAAATCCTAAATACATTAGGAAACTTATATAATATTTCAATTTGACCTTATCCCATAATATTACAGCCCAAGATAAGTATTCTATCCCATATATATACACATCACACGTTTTTTATTTTTTTTTAAATCCCTAAATAGTTTTTTTTAAAGTAACGATACCCTAAAAAACCCAAACTGTCGACACAAAATTTTCTGAGGCTTCTTGATATTTTTCCTGGTCGTTTCCTGATCTATAGAAGGTGAGAAAAATATTGGTTTCCATTCTGAGTCGATCGTGTGGGCTAAGGGATTTATTGTGTCGAGTTTTGCCTAGCCAAGAAGGAAGAATTGTTCTGCCCAAATCCATACGTTCTAAAAACTTTCTGGTATTTTTATAGCTTCCTAAATATCATATATGATTTGTATAAAATATTAGAATCGATCCATGCAAGCTATATTGACCATATGAATTTATATAAGTTAATAAACCCTAAATCGACTAAAAGACTTATAATCAGCTATGCGATTTTTGTGAGCTTCAAATATATTTTATTCTGGTCTCTTAAAAGTTATATTACGCTAGAAAAATATGTTTTGTAATTTTTGAATCTTAGAATCCAAGTTTTGAAGGCTAGGGTTAGGGTTTTAATATAAAAATAGGTGTAATAAATGTGTTGTAAGGTTTTAATTAATGTTGGTGATGATTGGGTAATTTAGGGTTAGGTTTTGATAGATTTTTATATAAACCGATTTGAATTTAAAAGTACAAGGGTTTGTTTTGTAATTTTGTAAACTTGTGGGTTATTTTTATAATTTGTATTAGATCAGTGGTGATTTTATAAAAATATAATATGGGGGTGTCATGTGTTAAATTTGCAACTAAAAGGTTTAAAGATTAAATTATGTAATTACATATATATATATATATATATATATATATATATATATATATATATATATATATATATATATATATATATATATATATATATATATATATATATATATATATATGTATATATATATATATATATATATATATATATATATATATATATATATATATATATATATATATATGAATTGAAGATAATTAAAGTTAAGGGGTTAGTTTTGTAAATCATGAAAACCAAAGGGTTAATTACTATATACATTACTTGAAGGACTAAAGGTGTAAGTTTGATAATTAAAAGGATTTATTTGGATTTTCTATAATTAAAAAGGTATAAATTGTATTTATTTTAATTAAGGGGTTAAGCTTGTAAATTATGAAAGTTAAGGGCCGTTTTGAATAGATATAATATTGAAGGATAATATGTGTAATTTCAAATAATTAAAGGCTTAATGCGTAAGTATGAATATTATAAGGATTAAATTGTAATTTAATTAAGTAAAAGGTTTTTGTAACCTTAATAAAATTAAAGGGTTGAAATTGTAAATATGGAAAACTTATGGGTTATTTGTATAAAGTGTGGAAAATATAATATTTACACTTTGGACCTTAACTTTGGAATAATTATATATTAAATCCTAAATTATGGAAAGTTAACATATTAACCCTAAACTTTTGAAAGTTGACATGTTTTACCCTAAACTATAATTAATTGTTATAATGAAACCCTAATTCCATAACAATGATTTACTTAAAGTGTAAACCTAAATTACTGTGTAATCTTTCTAATTAAAGAAACTTACTAATTTAGGAAATTTACTAAATATGGAAAGCTACTAAAAATGAAAAGCTGATTAAAAGGAGAAAGCTTATTTAAGATAAAGTTATTAATGATAAAAATGAACTTTAATTCAGGAAGATAAGTTGAAGAAGAAGTGAACTTTTTCCTCTCTATGAATCTTTCCTTTGATCCCATTGCTTTGCTAAGGTACTGATATTCTGACCTTACTTTTAAGGTTTCCTTCGTGATTACAACCTCTGTTATGAACTTTCTGTTTTGAAAACCTTTGATTTGAACCTTTGCTATGAACTTTCTATTTTTGAACCTTGACATGGTAAACTTTGATATTTGAACTTTCTGATATGAAAATTATGTTTTGAACCCTTAAATATGAACCATTTGATTACATGATTTTCACTAGGCATGGGGGTTCCATGTCCGTGTCAGGGATGCACCTCTGGCATGACTCTAGGGCGGTAGAGTGATGTTCTGCCACGTCCCTTGGTTTGGCTGCAAATGTTTATGTGTTGGGAAGGGGCGTATAGATGCATCCTAGATCTGTTTCTGTTTTTGATATGATATGATATGATATGATTTGTCTGGTGAATGTGGCTGTGTGTGCAATACACGTCCTTCACAAATTCTGGGAGTTAGCTACTCTACTTAAGTGATTATGATGTAATTATGATATGTTCTGTTCTGAGCTTATGGTATGATTGTGGTTCTGACTCTATTTGTACAGGTAACTGTATGAATTCCTGACCTAACCTACAAATTTTATTTCCTTATTAACTGTTATACCTAAAAATGTTTTTCCCTAAAATATATCATTCATATTTCATAAATTTATTTCAGTTTATTATTGTTATATCTGTTCACTAGGCTTTTTAAGCTCAGCCGCATTTTCTTTCACCGCGGCAGGTATTCAAGCTAGCTTGGGATGGTTTCTGGGATTGAGAGTATAGTTGAATTGAAGATTCTTGACCATAATTATTTGAAGTAAGTTATTTATTGAAGACTTCCGCTTTTGATCTGTTTTGTTTGTTCTGATGTAACACCATATTGTTGTGACACTCTTACCCTTGTCGGGTTGGGGTGTTACAATTTATGGTATCAGAGACTGGTTTGATCGGCGAATTCATAACCCGTAGAGCTTAGGCTATGACCTGTGAGTATTAGGCCCTTAGGTTTTTGCACCATAGAAATTATGAAACACTCTTTAAGGATTTGCTGTAGGACTTCCCTATTTGAACTTAAGTCATGACCGGTGAGGATTGGGTAGACTAGGATATTGGTTAAGTAGCATCATTTCCGTATCACTCTGATTCGTGCCTTTGTCTTTAGTTATGCTTGACAAGATCATTCTTTCTGAGATTAGGAAGTTATGTATGACCTAAATTTAGTAACCTATTAAGTTTAGAATGTCTTAAGAACTACACCATTTAAGTTTCACTTTCTGATTCTGATTTTCATCTCTGGCTTGTTTGACAATTAGTTTTATGTTTCCTGATCATTCGGAAGATTATTACAACCCTAAGTGTTTGATATATTTTGAGAATTTTTTTGTTTAGGTTGGGTATATTAAGTTTTGACACTAATTGATGTTCCATAAACCTTTTCTATTTCTATAAGAGATCTGGAGGTTACTAGTCATGAGTATAGGAAATTGTTCACTCAATTATGATAATGAAACTATGGTATTAAGGGTTTTCTTTGGAAGGTTATAATTCTGAGTTATAGATTGATTTCCTAGGTTCTTTCCGTTAATAATGATTAGGACATCACATGATAATAAAGCAAATTAACAATGGTATGATTGAATCTTTAGAATGTTAAGTTTTCCTTGGAAGTTTAGTATTATGATAATTCTGCGTATATTGGCTAAGTTTATGATTATGGGCATTTTGGTGAATTTGGAAGTATTGTGCTCTATTAAGATAGATCTATTAGATTTAGGTTATTTTCTGATACGTTTCGTTTCCGTTCGACCTTATTGATGATAATTGATTATGCTAAATCCTGGGAAGAAAAGAAGAATTGTTAGGTTGTCATTAAATTGTTTTATTCATGACTTGAGATAAAGTATGGTTGCCATGAAGGTATATTTATATAATGCGAATATTATGACGCCTGGCCAACGTGATAATATTTTCATCATATAACGTACTCTCATTGTGAGCATATGATGTTTTGGGAAGTGTTTGAGGAGCATTAAATTTCTGCTAGTTGAATTATTTGCGATAAGTGAGACTTTTGGATTTATTCTATTCGCCTGTGCTCTGTTTTCATCGTTACATATCTGAATAAGTTTGAATTCTCATCATACATTTTTTGATCGTTGTTCATCCGTTAAGAAATTTAAAACTCATTATAGAGTTTCCTATCGTCTGAATTTCCGCACTCAATATGTTTTCTGATATTAGTTATCTGTTGCTAGTACGCATTCGTTGAATTGAATTATGATCTGTCTTGAATAAGATATGAAGTTGTGAATTCTGATAAGGAAGATCTGTCTGTCTGTTAGAATCTGTTAGAAATATTATTCTGAATTGAAGATACTTCTGTAACTAAAAGATTATGTGTTCTTTCCGTTCTGACAATTTCTGCAATCTGATTCGTTTATGTCTACTCTGCATATTCAATTTCCGAGGACGGAAATTTCTTTTTTGAGGGAAAGAAGTTGTAATACCTCAAATTCTAAAATATGCAAAATTACCAAAATGCCCTTAAGTTCAAAAAAATTTGAAATAGCACTTATATAATATCAAATAAACCCAAGAAATCTGGAACTTGGCAACATATGATCAAAATAAATTAAGTTTTTAACTTTTGTAAAAGTACAAATTATTTCTTGCATTTAATTAATTTTGGGCAAATTATATTATTTATATAAGTATTTAAATTAAAGAAATAAATCATAAATACATTAGGAAACTTATATAATATTTTAATTTGACCTTATCCCATAATATTACAGCCCAAGATAAGTATTCTATCCCATATATATACACATCACACGTTTTTTATTTTTTTTAAAATCCTTAAATCATTTTTTTTAAAGTAACGATACCCTAAAAAACCCAAACTGTCGACACAAAATTTTCTGAGGCTTCTTGATATTTTTCCTGGTTGTTTCCTGATCTATAGAAGGTGAGAAAAATATTGGTTTCCATTCTGAGTTGATCGTGTGGGCTAAGGGATTTATTGTGTCGAGTTTTGCCTAGCCAAGAAGGAAGAATAGTTCTGCTCAAATCCATACGTTCTAAAAACTTTTTGGTATTTTTATAGCTTCCTAAATATCATATATGATTTGTATAGCATATTAGAATCGATCCATGCAAGCTATATTGACCATACGAATTTATATAAGTTAATAAACCCTAAATCGACTAAAAGACTTATAATCAGCTATGCGATTTTTGTGAGCTTCAAATATATTTTATTCTGGTCTCTTAAAAGTTATATGATGCTAGAAAAATATGTTTTGTAATTTTTGAATCTTAGAATCTATGTTTGGATTTATTGTACAATCGGCTAAATAAATAAAAAAGAAAAGAAAAGAGAAAGAAAGAGTGCAAGGCTAGGGTTAGGGTTTTAATATAAAAATAGGTGTAATAAATGTGTTTTAAGGTTTTAATTAATGTTGGTGATGATTGGGTAATTTAGGGTTGGGTTTTGATGGATTTTTATATAAACCGATTTGAATTTAAAAGTACAAGGGTGTGTTTTGTAATTTTGTAAACTTGTGGGTTATTTTTATAATTTGTATTAGATCAGTGGTGATTTTATAAAAATATAATATGGGGGTGGATGTGTTAAATTTGCAACTAAAAGGTTTAAAGATTAAATTATGTAATTATATATATATAAATAAATCTGAATTGAAGATAATTAAAGTTAAGGGGTTAGTTTTGTAAATCATGAAAACCAGAGGGTTAATTACTACTACCTCCGTCCCATTTTAATTGTCCGCGGGCCCGAAATTGACCGTAAATATTTTTGTTTGTATTATATAACACTTGATGAAATTTATATCATTGAAAAGTTCGAGTTCGTTAAACGAACTTTTCAATGATATAAATTTCATCAAGTGTTATATAATACAAACAAAAATATTTACAGTCAAATTCGGGCCCGCGGACAATTAAAATAGGACGGAGGGAGTATATAAATTACTTGAGGGACTAAAGATGTAAGTTTGATAATAAAAAGGATTTATTTGGATTTGCTATAATTAAAAAGGTATAAATTGTATTTATTTTAATTAAGGGGTTAAGCTTGTAAATTATGAAAGTTAAGGGCTGTTTTGAATAGATATAATATTAAAGGATAATATGTGTAATTTCAAATAATTAAAGGCTTAATGCGTAAGTATGAATATTATAAGGATTAAATTGTAATTTAATTAAGTAAAAGGTTTAATTTGTTACCTTAATAAAATTAAAGGGTTGAAATTGTAAATATGGAAAACTTATGGGTTATTTGTATAAAGTGTGGAAAATATAATATTTACACTTTGGACCTTAACTTTGGAATAATTATATATTAAATCCTAAATTATGGAAAGTTAACATATTAACCCTAAACTTTTGAAAGTTGACATGTTTTACCCTAAACTATAATTAGTTGTTATAATGAAACCCTAATTCCATAACAATGATTTACTTAAAGTGTAAACCTAGATTACTGTGTAATCTTTCTAATTAGAGAAACTTACTAATTTAGGAAATTTACTAAATATGGAAAGCTACTAAAAATGGAAAGTTGATTAAAAGGAGAAAGCTTATTTAAGATAAAGTTATTAATGATAAAAATGAACTTTAATTCAGGAAGATAAGTTGAAGAAGAAGTGAACTTTTTCCTTTCTATGAATCTTTCCTTTGATCCCATTGCTTTGCTAAGGTACGGATATTCTGACCTTACTTTTAAGGTTTTCTTCGTGATTACAACCTCTATTATGAACTTTCTATTTTGAAAACCTTTGATTTGAACCTTTGCTATGAACTTTCTGTTTTTTAACCTTGACATGATCTAAAGCTCCAAACCTCGCCTTACTCCATTCTTTTAAAGCAGCCTTTACATTTTTAAGTTTATCGCGGAACACATAATCAGGTCGAGACCCCTTGACCTCCTTACTCCATGCACCAGAAACAACCTGATTTATGTCCGCCTCTTCCAACCATATGTCAAAAACCCGAAATGGCTTGGGACCATAGTCAACGTCCATATCTTTGAGCAAAATTGGACAATGATCAAATAATTTTCAATCCAATGCAACCACCGCCAAATTAGTCCACTTACTTCTAAATGCCTCCGAAATGAAAAATCAATCCAACTTACTAAATTTTAACCCGTCGTCACTGACTCTTGTTAAATCGCCTACCCCTATAGGGATTTCAACAAGCCAAGTCAAGTTTATAAAGTCATTAAACTCTTCTAAATGCGACACGAATGACGACAAAAAGAAGGGTAGTACTTCAAGGCAAGGTTAAGTTGTAGTTTTTCGATTGTTTTTAAGTCTCCAAGGTTACTCGATTATGCGAAGGTTTTATTCGTGGTAAAGTCGTTTTATTGGAAGGTGATTGAAATTATGTTTTGAAGGGTTCTTGTCGATTGGTCTTGTGGTCGGCAATGCCTTGGTGTTTGATCAAGCAACAAGGTTTAATATCAACAAGGTAATTTGGAGCTTCAAGGGTTTTGAGTTCAAGCAAGACGGTTTGCATATTTGACGGTTTGCATGTTTATGTGTCGAAAAGACATTATGGCGACCAACTGAGGTACAAACTCTAGCATACACCTACTAACAGAAGTTCTGTTTTGGAGATTACCACTGTGTTGAACTCTTCCAACTTGGCCAAGTAGAGTTATTATTATTATTATTATTATTATTATTATTATTATTATTATTATTATTATTTATTTTATTTTATTATTATTATTATTATTAAACATGATTTATGTAGATTTTCTATTTATATGCAAATCTAACTTGTGTCTCTTAGGAATTGAATCTTACATTTTGTATATTGTCAAACTTATTATTGTATCATGATCGTCTATTGAATGATCATGTGAGCATTTCTTGAAATTTTATTTAGAGTGGTAGATGAATCTTAACATCGAACTAAAGGTAAACCATTTATAGTGTCATAATTCATTAGTTGCTCAAATTTAGGCATAGGGTTGGAGAAGATGGTGAATCACCGAAAGGAAGATGATGAATAGTTGATTTTGAATGGGTTGGAGAAGATGGTGAATAACTGGGAGGTTATGAAAGAGTTTTAGTTTTGCGGGAAATAATAGAGTGAAATTATGGAAGAAAAGGAGGGTAAAATAGTCATTTCACATGGTACTAACGTGAAAAGTTAACGATCATTAGTCAAAAAAACCTTTTTTGCATGAACAGTACCCCTAGAAGAGCATGATTTGCAAATCGAAACTTGCTGAGGTACACTTTTTGCAAAAATACTCGTATGAGTACACTTTTTGCAATTTTGGCAAACCACAGGGAGATTTTTGCGGTTTACTCAAAATACAATGAATATCGACAAAGTGATAAATCTTCTCCTGATCCACAACACGTTTACCAGTGGCGGCGAGTAGCATGTGCAAGTGATGCATCGAATAGGGCCTCTCATTGTAAGGGGCCTCCAATTTAGTATACATTCATTAATATTTATAGTTTTATATATATCTAAATATATAATGTTTTGAATTTTTAGTGTCTTAATTAAATATTATCAAAGTTGAATTTTTAGTGTTTTTACGTAATATCAAAGAACTTTTTATTTTATATAATAGTTAAATTTTTGATGATTTATAAAGAGCTCATTCATGCACTGGACCAACAAAATCAATAAGATGGCCTTGACATTTACAATGAGTCAGTGACACATACTAACTATCCTTCAAATCAAATCGGGAAGTCCTCCTTTGTGGATTACTGCCCTGTTGGTATGATTTCAAAGTCCTTCAATGAAGGTTTCAACCCACAAGGGTTCGAATCTGAAGAAGGTAGGGTTTACTTCAATTTAAGTGTCGTGCCTTCGGGCGGCTTAAGTTGAAGATTTTCCCCCCATCAGGTTTCATATTGGACATGGTTTTCCCTTAAAAAAAAGTAACCGTTCAAAAAAAAACTATCCTTCAAGACTTTTTTTTTTTTTTTTTTTTTTTTTAAGTCCAGAAAGACGGCTGTGAGTCAAAGATAATATAATGTAAAGAATTATTACTAGAATCGGCAACAAGGAATATTTCAACTGGGTGAAAGGGTGGCGTTTTGGCTATAAATAAAGTAGTTTGATAAGCTAATCATATATACAATATTACCCTTTAATGCAAAAGCCAATCATTATCATGAAGTCACCTCCTCTCACATGTCTTGCTGCTGTGCTGGTTGTGCTGGTGTTGATATTGCAGCTGCAGGTCCCCCATGCTCAGGCCGACTCCTTCTCATGTGCCGGCTCTACTCTCTGCAGGGGCCTAATTAGGGGTGTAATCGAGCCGAGTCGAGTATTGACATGCTCGAGCTCGGCTCGTTTAAAATCGAGTCGAGTCGAGTATTTTTCGAGTCGATCTCGAGTTGTTCGCGAGTTGTCTTGGCTCGATTACACCCCTATATATATATATATATATATATATATATATATATATATATATATATATATATATATATATATATATTGGGGTGTAAATGTGTAATCGAGTCGAGTCGAGTAGCTCGCGAGTTGTCTCGGCTCGTTTAAAATCGAGTCGAATCGAGTATTTTTCGAGTCGATCTTGAGTTGCTCGCGAGTTGTCTCGGCTCGTTTACACCCCTAGGGGCCTTGCGCAGAGTGACTGTGATGCTGCTCGACGCCAGATTCAGCCCAACAACCGCTACTTCACAGGCGGAAACAAAGGAGCCACAGGGGTTTGCTCAGGCCACTGTGGACTCTTCGTCTCCGGCTCCAACTGTGACCTCACTGGCAACGAGATGATCACTGCCTTTAACGAACTCCGTTCTCAGAACTGTCAAAAATGTGGTATCAAGACTTACAATGATGGCTGCAAATTCAAGGCCGATTATGTTACTGGTTGCTAAGTGTTTACGTACGTTGTTGTTGCTATATCTATCTACCTCTAGCTCCCATGCATGTTCATCAATAAAATAAAAGCTAGAGAAATTAATTAAAAAATATAATATATATGAACCGATCATCTTCGTGATCATGGACCGCATTGTGTTATACCGTATCATTACATTAAAATCCATGCATGGATTTATTTTGAGCTTTCTCAAGGAGTAAAATCGATTTTCATGACTCGCAAACTAGCTGCTAAAGAAAAATTAAAATAAATCCTTTAACAACACTAAACGTTCTCTCAAATTCCAACTTCCGACTTAGCAATGATTGTGGTTACTTCTACTTTGGTTATATCATATCATATCATATCAATAATGCAAATAATCCATTATACAATCAAGTCGACGAAGAGGGTGATATGGGGCATTTTAGTTTACCCTTTATCGTTATATATACAGAGAGTTTTGAGCATAACCAGAGACGGAGACAGTGGAGGAGCCAGGGGGTGCTCGGCCCCCTCCAACATGCCAAATCGCTTTGTTATTTACCTTATAAAATTTAAGCATGTGACGCAACTATAGGCAAATGACCCTCCTAACCTTTAGTTAAATTACTTTGTTAGCTTGAGAAAAAAAATTCGGTCCCCCTTATTCCTAATTCCTGGCTCAGTCCCTGAGCATAACACCATTTGAGTCTCAAAATTTTGAGATTTACAACCATACATTACTTTTAGGATGGATGGCTTAGACTACACGACGTCTTAAATTAGGGTGTATCTCAAATATTTTTTCAAATGGGGTATATTAAATTTCGACTTGCAAATTGTGGGTCGACACTTGTAAACAAAAATCTGAATTCCTAGATACCCTTCCCTTGATGAAAAAGTCAAGGTAAATTGTACTAGTACAATAGTCAATAAACATTGAATGAAAGTGGGGGAAAATGAAAGTATTGAAGAGAAGTGGGTCATTACCACACGTGCATTTGGCGAGGGATAAAAAAACAGGGTAATTTTCCAAAATAGGATATCCGATTATGCCACTGGTTGCTAAGTGTGTACGTTGTTGAAAATGTTAACAAACACTTTTTTTTTTTTTTTTTTTTTCTCCAAACTTTCAAAGCTTTTTCAATTAACGAAAGTTGGGAGGTTAGTTGAGCCCCACAATTTTTCTCTTTTGTCTTTTAGCCAGGCAAAGTCAACTACATTGGATAGGAATTCTTGATCATCACATGCTATGAAAATTAAAAGGTGTTGGGAGGCCGTCTTGTCCTTTTCGGTGGCCGTCTCGTTGTTTTCGGTGACCGCAATAACAATTGTTCACACTAATAAGTAAATTTTTTTTTATATGCATAAACGTACAATTTTAAATGTGAACAAGTTTATGCTTGTACACACTAATAAGTAAATTTTTTTGTATATGCATAAGCGTGAGGAATATTTAATGTATTCACACTTATAAATGTAACTTACATGTGCACATTTATAAGTGTAAATAAATATAAAGGGATTAATTTGTACATCAAATTTTTGATAAAAGCATCATTTTGTACAAGCAATATAGCACACCATACAACACTGTAATGCACAAGGTGTGATGAAAGAATAAAAAAATTGGTGTGCAAATCAACCTCTAAATAAAAAGAATTTATGTAAGTACTTTATAAAAGCGTGAAGAATTGAACAATCATGTAAAATTAAATGACACTTTTATTATAGTGTTATCATATACTTTTATGAGATCGACGTCTTCTTTGTTGCTTGTACACCTCACATTGTTAACAACGTAACACATTGAGGTCGTTAAGAATCTAGGGATTCATGCTTGTAACGTTAGAAGCTAGAGAGGTTAGAGAGACCAAAGAGAGGAAAACGATAAAGAGGTGTAGTTGAGATATGATATGTAAAGGTGGAGGTGGGTGGAAACTACGTAAATGCCTTCATGTCAAGGGCAAGTAAGATAGCTTAACGGTAAAAACAAATCTCTGTTACACTGTGACTGTGAAGAATATTCAAGTTAAGGAGTTTGAGTTAGAGAAAAAAAAAAATGAAATCACTATATACGTCGGTAAATACTAATCACATATGTGACTATCCGCGTAATTTACTCTTTATAGAATGCTAAATCTAGTGCAAACCCGGAAATTTTATGTATGTGTGGCACAATTTTTATTACAAGCAAAATTAACACATGACAGTTAATAACTACTTGGACTACATATATTTTTTTTTTCGGCAAATTAAGCGGGTTTGGTTTATTAATGGGCTTTTAAACTCTCGTTGAGTAAATATACATGTAGCACACACAATAGCTGACCTAGCCGAAAAACTAAGATTGTTCATTGATACTGTAAAGATAAAACAAACCAATGGTTCCACTAATTATTCGGTCAAAGTGTTGTGTCGGGTCAGGACCAATTTAAAATAGTTGCATTGATGAAACAAAATATCATGCGTTAAGCTAAAGGTGTTTATAAGGGAGTCTTTTTAGTTTACATAGCATGAAAATAATTCGACTGTTGTTTTATTTTGCTTTCTCAATAGATGTCTTTCTCTTTTCTTATACATAAGGTGGTCTACTTCACGTGGACAACTCATGTGTGGGTAGTTAGGCCATAGATCCGCCCCTAGCTAAATCTTGACTCAAACTCATATTTCAACTAAACCAAATTTCACTTGATCAAGTGAACCTAATTAGCTGATCTGATTTAACAAATTTAAAACAATCATTACTAGCGTAATTGGTATCATAATTTACACATATTGTCGTCTAAACAAATCGGTTCACGCTTTTAATATAGCGAGGATGTTTTCTTTCTCCAGTATAGCGAAAATGCTTTAATTTGTACACAGGCAAAACCAATTGGAACAAATATCCACATATAACCATTTAGACACGTATCCTATGCGTTACCGAAAGGCAACGATGACCACTAATATATAGATCGATGGTTTGGGCCACATACGTTTTCCTTTAGTGAGTTTTATTATTAGTATATATATGTAGACACTTCGATCTATCATTATATAACTAAGTTTCGATCCAAGGCCATGACAACCACTACAATTACAAAAAGGTTATCTTATTTCATCTTATTCTGAAAATACAAAAGCATTTTTTGTGTTTGTAAAATTTTGATTTGTATCTAGTATTATCTCTTGGAAATTAGTTACTCAAGGTTACATTCTTGTTTTATGCATCAATGTTTGTTGTAACTTCTAAACTGTGTAACACGGCTTATGCTGGGTGTAATGGTCACCTTCAGACCTCTTTCCCATCAGCGTCACATCAATTTTATAGCACACCAACTTTACAGGCGGCGTAATGGTCACCACCTAACCAAACACATAAAAATACATCACTTTATACAAACATACAATACAATATACCTCCCACACACTCACAAAAAAGGGTGCATTGTGACGGAACCAACACAAAAAACACACCTTGGCGTGCAGTGGTGTTTAGCAGTAAGGGGGATGGCACGTGGCACCACCGTAGGTGGTGAGATACACAATAACACCTCTCTTATAGACCAACTAAAGGTTTTGTTATGACATTTTATGTTTAAGTTGGGTAAATATTAAATTATCTCAAAAATAATGATAAGTACTCTGTAAATTCTTTTACAAATTTAACATAAACCATTCTATCTTTCGATATACAGTATTTTTTTAGCAACTGAAGATGCCTTAACTTAAGAAATTGTTCTCCGAGTTTAATTAGGAAGCTTAAATAGAAATCTTTGTTAACAGTGTTTCATGATAAGAACATAGGTGTAAATTAGTAGATAAGTATCAATGTTATTAGTTGTACTCTCTTAGGTAAATCCCTTGATTTGTGGGGTTTACCCAAAATAACTCTTGTAACCTCCTATTTATGTATGCATCCTTAGTCTGTAATGATGAGACAATAATAATCATCGTTCATATTACACAAACATTCTCTTATCTTTCATGGTATCAGAGAAAACAAACAAATAAAACAAACAGCCGCAACTTTAAATTTTTTTTCCGGCCGTCGGCTTCGGCCGGCGGCCCGGAGCATGTCTATCCTTATCTACATCATATATTCTTTATCCCTAATAACGATCCCTACACAAATCATCCCTTTCCTCTACCGTTCAAATCACTCCTTTTAATCACATTTGTTTTGTGTTGGTGATTTGTGCTAAGGTCACAAATCCACACGATTGTCGTGGTTATGGATTGGGTTTCATGGTGTGAAGTGATCGGTGGTGTTTGGGAATTTGGTTTGGTGATCGATAATGCTTAAAAAAAAAAAAAAAAAGGTGGATCTTTATGTTTTTCTATGGAAAAACACGCCCCGTTTGTTCGGAAGGTTCTTTGGGGGTTGAAGTTTTAGAACCAACTTTCGGTTAATTATTTCTTAGTTTTACTTTCTTGTTTTTAATCTTCAGTCCGAGCTTTCGCGATTTCGCCGCTCGAACTGCGGGGGAGTGTTAACCGTGTTTCATGATAAGAACATAGGTGTAAATTAGTAGATAAGTATGATTTAGATGCCTAACTCATGTGACTACTTTTGTGCCTAATCCATTCATTATTTGACACATGGATTCCATAATTTCTCTCTCTTCAAACTTACCATTGATCATGCCAAGTGTATGGTGATATTTATTAGGCATAAAATTAGGCATGCCAATTAGGTATGCCAATCACTACTCTACATAAATAGGAGGTTACAAGAGTTATTTTGGGTAAACCCCACAAATCAAGGGATTTACCTAAGAGAGTACAACTAATAACATTGATACTTATCTACTAATTTACACCTATGTTCTTATCATGAAACACTGTTAACAATCTTATGACTAATATTGTTTTATGTTCTTGTATATGTATGTTTTCTTAGTATCCTGATGTTTAATTTCTGCTATAATTTATTATTTATGTAGGCTAGAGGGGAAGGTAGCATTGATAACCGGGGGAGCAAATGGCATCGGGGAGTGTACTGCAAAGCTCTTCGCCGAACATGGTGCAAAAATCATTATCGCAGACATCCAAGACCAACTTGGTCAAGCAGTTTGTGAAGCAATAGGTTCATCAGACGCGATATATGCCCATTGTGATGTAACAAAAGAAGAAGATGTTATAAACGCGATAGATATTGCAGTTGCCACTTATGGAAAACTAGAC